>JAKCPI010016781.1:0-82103 GCA_023213315.1 Euborellia annulipes | reverse complement strand
TCTATTTCTTCAAATAAAAACATGCTTTTTTGGATTTAAAATTCTTCAATGAATATCTATCAAGGGATTTAAAAGTTTAAAGATTTTTTGTGTAATTGCCCCCCCCCCCCCCGAAATTTTTAATTCTTCTATTTCTTCAAATAAAAACATGCTTTTTTGGATTTAAAATTCTTCAATGAATATCTATCAAGGGATTTAAAAGTTTAAATATTTTTTGTGTAATTGCCCCCCCCCCCCCCCGAAATTTTTAATTCTTCTATTTCTTCAAATATAAACATGCTTTTTTGGATTTAAAATTCTTGAATGAATATCTATCAAGGGATTTAAAAGTTTAAATATTTTTTGTGTAATTGCCCCCCCCCCCCGAAATTTTTAATTCTTCTATTTCTTCAAATAAAAACATGCTTTTTTGGATTTAAAATTCTTGAATGAATATCTATCAAGGGATTTAAAAGTTTAAATATTTTTTGTGTAATTGCCCCCCCCCCCGAAATTTTTAATTCTTCTATTTCTTCAAATAAAAACATGCTTTTTTGGATTTAAAATTCTTGAATGAATATCTATCAAGGGATTTAAAAGTTTAAAGATTTTTTGTGTAATTGCCCCCCCCCCGAAATTTTTAATTCTTCTATTTCTTCAAATAAAAACATGCTTTTTTGGATTTAAAATTCTTCAATGAATATCTATCAAGGGATTTAAAAGTTTAAAGATTTTTTGTGTAATTGCCCCCCCCCCCCGAAATTTTTAATTCTTCTATTTCTTCAAATAAAAACATGCTTTTTTGGATTTAAAATTCTTGAATGAATATCTATCAAGGGATTTAAAAGTTTAAAGATTTTTTGTGTAATTGCCCCCCCCCCCCGAAATTTTTAATTCTTCTATTTCTTCAAATAAAAACATGCTTTTTTGGATTTAAAATTCTTGAATGAATATCTATCAAGGGATTTAAAAGTTTAAATATTTTTTGTGTAATTGCCCCCCCCCCCGAAATTTTTAATTCTTCTATTTCTTCAAATAAAAACATGCTTTTTTGGATTTAAAATTCTTCAATGAATATCTATCAAGGGATTTAAAAGTTTAAATATTTTTTGTGTAATTGCCCCCCCCCCCCCCGAAATTTTTAATTCTTCTATTTCTTCAAATAAAAACATGCTTTTTTGGATTTAAAATTCTTCAATGAATATCTATCAAGGGATTTAAAAGTTTAAATATTTTTTGTGTAATTGCCCCCCCCCCCCCGAAATTTTTAATTCTTCTATTTCTTCAAATAAAAACATGCTTTTTTGGATTTAAAATTCTTCAATGAATATCTATCAAGGGATTTAAAAGTTTAAATATTTTTTGTGTAATTGCCCCCCCCCCCGAAATTTTTAATTCTTCTATTTCTTCAAATAAAAACATGCTTTTTTGGATTTAAAATTCTTCAATGAATATCTATCAAGGGATTTAAAAGTTTAAATATTTTTTGTGTAATTGCCCCCCCCCCCGAAATTTTTAATTCTTCTATTTCTTCAAATAAAAACATGCTTTTTTGGATTTAAAATTCTTGAATGAATATCTATCAAGGGATTTAAAAGTTTAAAGATTTTTTGTGTAATTGCCCCCCCCCCCCGAAATTTTTAATTCTTCTATTTCTTCAAATAAAAACATGCTTTTTTGGATTTAAAATTCTTCAATGAATATCTATCAAGGGATTTAAAAGTTTAAATATTTTTTGTGTAATTGCCCCCCCCCCCCGAAATTTTTAATTCTTCTATTTCTTCAAATAAAAACATGCTTTTTTGGATTTAAAATTCTTCAATGAATATCTATCAAGGGATTTAAAAGTTTAAAGATTTTTTGTGTAATTGCCCCCCCCCCCCGAAATTTTTAATTCTTCTATTTCTTCAAATAATAACATGCTTTTTTGGATTTAAAATTCTTGAATGAATATCTATCAAGGGATTTAAAAGTTTAAATATTTTTTGTGTAATTGCCCCCCCCCCCGAAATTTTTAATTCTTCTATTTCTTCAAATAATAACATGCTTTTTTGGATTTAAAATTCTTCAATGAATATCTATCAAGGGATTTAAAAGTTTAAATATTTTTTGTGTAATTGCCCCCCCCCCCGAAATTTTTAATTCTTCTATTTCTTCAAATAAAAACATGCTTTTTTGGATTTAAAATTCTTGAATGAATATCTATCAAGGGATTTAAAAGTTTAAATATTTTTTGTGTAATTGCCCCCCCCCCCGAAATTTTTAATTCTTCTATTTCTTCAAATAAAAACATGCTTTTTTGGATTTAAAATTCTTCAATGAATATCTATCAAGGGATTTAAAAGTTTAAATATTTTTTGTGTAATTGCCCCCCCCCCCCCGAAATTTTTAATTCTTCTATTTCTTCAAATAATAACATGCTTTTTTGGATTTAAAATTCTTGAATGAATATCTATCAAGGGATTTAAAAGTTTAAATATTTTTTGTGTAATTGCCCCCCCCCCCCGAAATTTTTAATTCTTCTATTTCTTCAAATAAAAACATGCTTTTTTGGATTTAAAATTCTTCAATGAATATCTATCAAGGGATTTAAAAGTTTAAATATTTTTTGTGTAATTGCCCCCCCCCCCGAAATTTTTAATTCTTCTATTTCTTCAAATAAAAACATGCTTTTTTGGATTTAAAATTCTTCAATGAATATCTATCAAGGGATTTAAAAGTTTAAAGATTTTTTGTGTAATTGCCCCCCCCCCCCCCGAAATTTTTAATTCTTCTATTTCTTCAAATAATAACATGCTTTTTTGGATTTAAAATTCTTGAATGAATATCTATCAAGGGATTTAAAAGTTTAAATATTTTTTGTGTAATTGCCCCCCCCCCCCGAAATTTTTAATTCTTCTATTTCTTCAAATAATAACATGCTTTTTTGGATTTAAAATTCTTCAATGAATATCTATCAAGGGATTTAAAAGTTTAAATATTTTTTGTGTAATTGCCCCCCCCCCCCCGAAATTTTTAATTCTTCTATTTCTTCAAATAAAAACATGCTTTTTTGGATTTAAAATTCTTGAATGAATATCTATCAAGGGATTTAAAAGTTTAAATATTTTTTGTGTAATTGCCCCCCCCCCGAAATTTTTAATTCTTCTATTTCTTCAAATAAAAACATGCTTTTTTGGATTTAAAATTCTTGAATGAATATCTATCAAGGGATTTAAAAGTTTAAAGATTTTTTGTGTAATTGCCCCCCCCCCCCGAAATTTTTAATTCTTCTATTTCTTCAAATATTAACATGCTTTTTTGGATTTAAAATTCTTGAATGAATATCTATCAAGGGATTTAAAAGTTTAAATATTTTTTGTGTAATTGCCCCCCCCCCCCGAAATTTTTAATTCTTCTATTTCTTCAAATATAAACATGCTTTTTTGGATTTAAAATTCTTGAATGAATATCTATCAAGGGATTTAAAAGTTTAAAGATTTTTTGTGTAATTGCCCCCCCCCCCCGAAATTTTTAATTCTTCTATTTCTTCAAATAAAAACATGCTTTTTTGGATTTAAAATTCTTGAATGAATATCTATCAAGGGATTTAAAAGTTTAAATATTTTTTGTGTAATTGCCCCCCCCCCCCGAAATTTTTAATTCTTCTATTTCTTCAAATAAAAACATGCTTTTTTGGATTTAAAATTCTTGAATGAATATCTATCAAGGGATTTAAAAGTTTAAATATTTTTTGTGTAATTGCCCCCCCCCCCCCGAAATTTTTAATTCTTCTATTTCTTCAAATAAAAACATGCTTTTTTGGATTTAAAATTCTTGAATGAATATCTATCAAGGGATTTAAAAGTTTAAAGATTTTTTGTGTAATTGCCCCCCCCCCCCGAAATTTTTAATTCTTCTATTTCTTCAAATAAAAACATGCTTTTTTGGATTTAAAATTCTTCAATGAATATCTATCAAGGGATTTAAAAGTTGAAAGATTTTTTGTGTAATTGCCCCCCCCCCCCCCGAAATTTTTAATTCTTCTATTTCTTCAAATAAAAACATGCTTTTTTGGATTTAAAATTCTTCAATGAATATCTATCAAGGGATTTAAAAGTTTAAAGATTTTTTGTGTAATTGCCCCCCCCCCCCGAAATTTTTAATTCTTCTATTTCTTCAAATATTAACATGCTTTTTTGGATTTAAAATTCTTGAATGAATATCTATCAAGGGATTTAAAAGTTTAAATATTTTTTGTGTAATTGCCCCCCTCCCCCGAAATTTTTAATTCTTCTGTTTCTTCAAATATTAACATGCTTTTTTGGATTTAAAATTCTTCAATGAATATCTATCAAGGGATTTAAAAGTTTAAATATTTTTTGTGTAATTGCCCCCCCCCCCCGAAATTTTTAATTCTTCTATTTCTTCAAATATTAACATGCTTTTTTGGATTTAAAATTCTTGAATGAATATCTATCAAGGGATTTAAAAGTTTAAAGATTTTTTGTGTAATTGCCCCACCCCCGAAATTTTTAATTCTTCTATTTCTTCAAATATTACCATGCTTTTTTGGATTTAAAATTCTTGAATGAATATCTATCAAGGGGTTTAAAAGTTTAAAGATTTATTGTGCAATTGCCCCACCCCCGAAATTTTTATTTTAAAATTCTTGATTTTTTTTAATAGGTCCCTGTCCGCCTGATTTCATTTGCATGCCCGTTGGCTCGAATCAGTTTATTAAAGGGAAATTTAGGCTTGCTTCTTGCCCGTAATTTTCTCATGGCCTTCAAAACCCAGAGGCCGGGCAGGGCGAATACTCAAATTTTAAACTTGATTCATTGTATTTTCATTTAGGCAAAAATAATATGGGCTTTAAAATTAAGAGAAAAACTACTGATCACGTATCGAGACGCCGCCCGCCAGGGCCAAGTTGAGATGGGCGCGGCGAAGCCGCGCCTTTCTCAACTTGTTATGAATATAAAAATGTACTCATTTATATGGTAGTATTTATAAAAAAGCGTTCACATTAATTTTTTATCTATAACTTCCATGGCAAAATTCTGACACACAAGTGAGATATAAGTAAACATTTTTGAATAATAATACTATTAGTCACCTCTTTCTTTACCAAATGGATCCATATAAACAAAGTAAAAAAAAAAAATTATGCTTGAGTTTGTGAAAAAATAACAAACAAATGCGAAACGAACTACTCCACACATTTCTTGTCATTTTATGAGTTTGAAAAGACAAAAATATTTTCGCTTTGATTCATTAAATCAAAGACCTTAAAGGTTCAAGGATCAAAGTTAAAAAAAAAATTCGTTTTTTCCAACAATATTTATTTACTCTGCCAAAATTTTTGTTTTAATCGATGAATTCTTAAATAGAAGTTGGACCTCGGGAAATAATTTTGTTCTTATATTCTCACATTGGTTATCATCCATCCGATAATATCACTTGAATTAATCTATTAAATCTTTCTTTTCCTTTCTGCCTTTTTTTTCCAATTTCCAAGTTCCTCAATGAAATGATACAAATGACGACTATCACATCACACTTGATCACTATAGAGGGGAACCTGCAGAGGGGGGAAAAAATACCACTCATAAATCGGGTAACTCGTGGTCGCCATCCATGAATAATAATAAAGTTTCACAATACCAGAGGTGTTTTAAATAAAATATTTTTTGAGCTCTTCTATTTTAATACACTCGGAAATTTATTTCTTATTTTATTCTTCTATTTTAAGAAATAAGTGCACTTATTTAAATTTTCTTGTTAATTAATTTGTTATTTTATTCATATATCTATATATTTAGGCCTATATTGAAATTCTCTAAATGAATCTGGATATTTATAAATTAAATGGATTTCTTTTGTCAATCGCTATATCAAGGACGTGTTTTTCCAAAGCGGTTTCCGCTCTGCTCATCGATAAGATAAGTTTCTGGAAGCCACCTAGTTGGCATTTATAGGATATAGATCTACATATATTATATTTAATATATAATGAAATTTTACTTTCTCTTACATATAGAGAGAAGAAAGTTGTATGTTCAGAATGCTTTTGGAAATACACGTTTCGAGGCCCCTTTGGGTAAAAAATGTGAATAAAATTAAGTATGCTGAGACGATTCAGTAAGGTTAATGCAGAAAACAAACCAGCGATTGCTTTCCACAGTTATTCGGCAAATATTTCGGATTGCATAACGTAATCCATCTTCAGTGCAACAAATTATACAAATGTAGAGCGTGTTTGAAAATTATAAAAAATGATATGAGTTTTAGAAGGTGCACGCGCCTAGCAAGTCACTGAAGAGAAATTGTTTTAAAAGAAATATTGAATAATAGAACGTGGCTGTAGCTGATATGTTTAATGGAAAGAGGATGCAGCCAAATAATAGAGCCTCTATTCAGTAACGAACACTCTTTATTGGGACGTTTCGGCTGGGATCAACCCTGCCATCTTCAGCCTTCAAAGAGCATATTTATATTTTTCATATATAAATAGAGTTGTCATGATTTAACAATACAAGTTGATTGCATTATATGTCCAATGAATGTAATATTTTCTTAAATACCAACAAGTGATAGCATGAAGTTTAAGCTTACCATCAACTTCATGCTATCACTTGTTGGTATTTAAGAAAATATTACATTCATTGGACATATAATGCAATCAACTTGTATTGTTAAATCATGACAACTCTATTTATATGTGAAAAATATAAATATGCTCTTTGAAGGCTGAAGATGGCAGGGTTGATCCCAGCAGAAACGTCCCAATAAAGAGCAGGGGCGTATATAGAAATTTTTTCGGGGGGGGCCCGAACTCAAAAATTTTTCTGAGGAAAATTTTTTTTTAAGAAACTATACTTTTTTTCACACGAAATTTTTTGAGGAACATTTTTTCTATTGAGGAACCAAAGTTGTCCATCCTGCGGAAAAATTTGTTGCGCTGATGTCTGTATATCCCTATATATGTATATGTGTTTGGGAAATTTCGGGGGGGGGGGGGCCCGGGCCCCCTCGGCCCCCCCCCTTAAATACGCCCCTGATAAAGAGTGTTCGTTACTGAATAGAGGCTCTATTATTTGGCTGCATCCTCTTTCCATTAAACACTTAAAAGAAATATATTTAATTTGTATATCGTATTTGCTTATAGGCTTATGTATTATTCATATAGAAAACGAAACAGCGAGGCTGACTTTCATTCAATGAGGAAAGAAACGATTGGTGACCGAAAAGTCAAAAGTAAAAGCGAAATAATTGATTATTTCTTTGGCTGAAAAATATTTCTCCTCTCCATCCTTGTATTTTACTCTTTTTCATTCTGTCATTCAATTTTTTCATGTAAAGTTATAACTACGTTGGTTGAAGGGGGGGGGGCAGAACTAGGTCCTCACATTTTGCATACTCAACTACCTACTACATATTGATTCAACTATTCATCTCGCTAACATCCATAAATATTTATTGCAATAATTAAATACTCATTTTATCATATTTAATGCGAATATTTTATTAATAAGCATTTATATTTTTATTTCATTTTAGTAAAATATTTAATTAATTTTCAGTGGATTTCGAGGACTTCGAGGATCACCGAGGGAACGAGAACGTCGAAAATTCATTATCTATAGTGGATACGCTTGGACATGTCCACTATTAATCGTTGCTATTTCACTCATAATGAATTATCATGCTGATGTTTCTGATAACTTCAAACCACTTTATGGCAAAGGAACTTGTTTATTTGGTTGTAAGTAAATTAATTTATTAATTTTAAAAGAAATATCACATAAATAGATACACACATACAGTGGGATTCGGGACTTTTCTAAGAATATAGAATAACATTAATCCTCTTACTCATCAGGAGCTTTCTTTCATACACCAAATTAATTAAATGTGACGATTGTTGAGGTACACTACCAGTCAAAATGATACAAAAAAGTTTTTTTTTTTTTTAACACGTACTTTTTTCTCATTTACGCTCACACTTACACACACATACACACAGTCTTTTCGGCAACTTAGGCAATATAAGACTTTGATTTATGATAATATCTATTGGGGTCCAGGCATATTTATTTAAGCTATTTGGTATCCAAACGAACCCGCGACCTTTGGTATAGAAGATCAGCACGCTACCAACTACACCAAGCCCGAGGGCCACAAAAAGTTAAAAATGTAAACTATCTATCTTTTTTACATATTTCTTTTTGTTTAGTTATTTTTTGAAATTTCTAAACCTAGAGGAAAATAACAGAAATATTCATAAAACTTGTGATGACAAATAAGATAGAAAATGTAGATATTTTTTTATTTTTATATTTTTAATCCAATATGCCAGATGATTAATCTCAATATTCCTTTATTGAAATTCTTCTCGGACTAATAAAGAACTTTTCTTCAGACCGATACAGTGAGCTATATGTTAGAAAAAACTCAAAGTATTTAGATATACACAAATGAAATGCTGACATGAAGTCGTATTTTTCACAAAATTACCTCGCTTTCGTTCTAATAATACAAAAGTATTTATCAAATGCTATGATAAATATCGAAAGAAATTTAATCAGTTATAAAAGGGGATATAAATTTGGTAATAAAAGCTGAAAATGGTCTCAATTAAAGATAAAACAAAGAAAAAACAACATATAAAATAAATTTCTTTTTCCAATATACGATAAATAATGTTTAATTAAAAGGGACAAACACTACAGGGTCCACTTCACACTCATCTAAAGCCATTTAATCTCTTTATATTAAGGTTCAAATAAATATTGGAGAGCTGTATTTGAAGAGAGAAAAGACTTGGCCTTCAATAGTGACACATTTATAAAAAATCTGGTGTGACTGCCGCACAGCACACAACTTTCTCTTACCCTTAAGTAAGAGAAAGTTGTGCATCGTGCTGGTGACACAAGATTTTTTTGTGTCGAGATATATTTAGTTGTTCTTAGCACTTTAGTTCCAAACTTGACCACGCGATGATTCATAGATGGCGCTGAGTTACAAATGCTTCCACATCAGAAAAGTGTACTTCAAACGATTTCCACAAAAAATTTCACTGATATACTTTTTAAAGAGCATCTTCATTCATGAATTTTAAACAAAATCATTGCAGCGAATTATGAGAAAATCTCAAAAAATTGAAAAAGCACATCAGTAAAGTGTACTTCAAACGATTTCAACGAAAGATTTCACTGATATACTTTTTAAAGAGCATCTAAAAAATAGTTGATTTTTGAATTAAAAAAAAAATCCTTGGAGCGAATTTTGAGAAAATTGAAAAAAACCGAAAGAGTACATCAGTAAAGTACTAGTACTTTTTGGCCGATTTTGTTTAAAAGCTTATTTACACGCCTCAGGGGAGTGCCTAATTTAAATATAAAATTTCACCCTCCTAGCACATTTTCTTCATGGTCAAAAATATCCACACACACACACACACACAGAGAGAGAGACCAATTTGCGGGACCCACTTTTTTGGACTCAGGGGACCTCAAAACATGTATATCCATCAAAATCTCGACATCGAATTTTTGACATGATCGCAATACTTTCTCTCTATATATATTTCATATATAGGGCAAGAGAAAGTAAAAAAGCAATTGGGGAGAAAAACTAAAAATCTGGTGTGACTGGTCGTCAGAATATTTTATTTTTATTGGGTATAGGAGACTTGGCAGCCAAGGAAATTAAATAAAAAACTTTTATTTAATTAATTAATCGTCGACGTTTCGGTCGCAGTCACGACCTTCCGCAGGACGATTAATTGTTAGAATACAAGGATTAATCGTCCTGAGGAAGGTCGTGACTTGCGACCGAAACGTCGACGATTAATTAATTAATTAATTAATAAAAAGTTTTTTATTTAATTTCCTTGGCTACAAAGTCTCCTATACCCAATTCAAAGTCTACAGCCACTTCTCATCACTAATTTTATTTTTATGACAATATTTTGTCCTCTTCTACCTTGACCATCCTGAAATAGGAGATTTTTCCTTTTGATTTGTTCTTTTAAATTTTAGTAAACTCTAATAATTCTCCCTCCCCCCCCCCTATGAATACTCATCGCCCCCCAATCGCCCTCACTTATTTACTGCCCCCCTGATATCCCAAATCGCCCACTTGAGGCGATCGCCCCCAGGTTGGGAACCACAGGTATAGAAGTTAGAAATTGCCCTTGGGACATAGCTTGCTTATATTTTCAATATATTCTAGTATAATATTTTTTTTTCTTTTTCCGGTTCTTATAAAAAATAAGCTTATATGGGAAATTTAATTTACTTCTACATACCTATTGGTTTGATCATCTTAAGTAATAGTATAATGTTCATGGCTACTGCTTTCAAACTGATACAACTCAAACGTGAAACGGCGATGCTTAGACGCAATGATAGTCGATCGCACAATATTAATAACGAGATTAATAAAGAAAAGTAAGTAAAGCATTTTTGTTTTTTTATTATTTTTTCCTAAAAAAAAAATCTTTAAGGAATGTATTCTCTATTTCTTTTTTATTTAATTTATATTATTTTCAAGGATATAATTTGTGTTAATTTATTACCTACACTAGCTCTATTTTCAGATTTAAGCTTTATTTTAAACTCTTTATCGTTATGGGCATCAATTGGTCGATGGAACTTTTCTCCTGGATAATCGATGAAAAAAGCAAATGGTGGCTGCTAACAGACATCTTCAATTGTCTACAGGTGATTATTCAATTTTATATGCGTGAATGATACATTTTCAATGAAATTAAGCTCCTTGATAAAAGCAAGAATTAAAAAAGAAAATATTTTTTTTCGGCATCTGGGGTCATTTAGACTCTATTCTTATTTTTTTCTAAATTAATTGTTAGAAAAATTTCATTGTTCGGTACAAGAAGCGTCTGATCAATAAAATTTTCATATTATTTATACTTCTTTATTCTATTTTAATATGTTTCTTGAATATGTTTTAAACCATTTTAAATTCATCTTTTCCAATTTTTCAGTGCATATCGATCCAAACGCTAGTCATATAACATGAAACTTCAAAAAAAAAAAAATTTGAATATTAGAGGACACGCAGTAACTCCAACCTAATGAAAAATGTTTTTTTTTTTTTAGGGCGTTTTAATATTTTTGATTTTTGTATGGAAGCCTAAAATCATTAGACTTCTTCGAAAACGTTTTTGTCCCGGTGGAGTGGAGAGAGCTAGTTCAAACCAAACTCGATCATTCTCAATGTACACAAAGAATTCCAATAATTCAACTTCACACCCTATGATGATGAACACTGAAACTTGAGAAATTTTCTCATTTTACTACAAATAAAGGTAGGTTTGAATTTTAAAAATTAAAATCCAAATATTTCCCTAATATAAATATAATACTCATTTTTACTTTCTCTTGCTTATATACAGGGTGTTTAAGGAAGAAAGGTAAATATTTTAGGGGAGGTAGTAAAGACGAAATAGAATAAAAAAATTCCATATAACATGTGTCCAATTTTTGATGAGTCAGAGATACAGCCTTCTGAATTTGAATATTTATGGTATTACACCGTTTGCTATGAGAATTTAACGATTGTCAACAGTTGTATTGTTGTTGACATTGAATGTTTTCAACTGATATTGAGATTTGTTGGCCAAGTGTACTGAACTGAATTGTTTAAACATGCCGCACGTATTTATACATGCTGAGTAAGAATTTTTTATTGCATTTCGTCTATACTACCACCCCCTAAAATATTTACCTTTCCTCCTGAAACACCCGGTATATGTTAATATCCATACTTATATAAAGAAAGAATTGAATTCATGACAAAAATTCGAGGTTGAGATTTAGTCTTATTTCTCTAAAATAATTGTTCAATCACTACTAGCTATTGATATTACAGATTTTGAGGTCCCCTGAATTCAAAAAATGGATCCCGCAAAATGGGATGTCTGTCAGTCTGTGTGTGCGAACAAAATAAAGTATGAAGAAAATGAGCTACGAGGTTAAAATTTTATATTTGAGTTAGGTACACCCCAGAGGCGTGAAAATAAGCTTTTGAACAAAATCAGCCAAAAAGTACTAGTACTTTACTGATGTAGTTTTTCAGTTTTTTTCGTTTTTCCAACAAAATTCGCTCTAACGATTCTGATTAAAATTCAAAAATCAATAATTTTTTTGATCTTCTTTGAAATGTATAATCTCATTTTGCCCGCGAATTTGTTTGTAGAATACTTTACTCTTGTACTTCATAAAAAAGATGGGAGATTGATTCCCATGGTAACAATATTTTTCTCTGTTTATAAATTTTACATCTTGAACTATAGGTCAATTCCGTAAACTAATTATATGAAGATACAAAAAAAATCTGGTGTGACCAAGGACAGAAAAAAACTTTCCTTTGCAGAACGTTAGATAAGGCTGTGCACCCACACACCAGATTTTTGTTTGTCTTCCATTTCATACTAAATGTTAACAGTTTTACTGTTTCTTTTCTAGCAGGTCAATTACTGAATTTATATTTTTTTTTTTTTTTTTTTTTTAGAATCGAGATATTTTATATGCCCGTAGTCTTCATTCATTTTCAAAAAAATACATACTATTTAGAGATTTTTTTCACTTTTTGAGATTATATTGAATGGACATAAAAAAAACCCTTTAATAATCTTCCTTTTTTTTTATGAAACTCGCAATGAATGGCCATAGGCTTCAGATTGAAAAATAAACAAAATTTTATTAAAACTTTGAAACTAAGCCGAAGAGCTTTTAAACAAAAACATTTACAAACAACTGTTGAAGACACCAAAGTGAAAACTGGATCTCCTGAATATTTTACCAAAGAACCATCATTATAAGCAACTGTTAAAACAAAAAATTTTTTTAACTTTTTATTATTTTTGTTTTATTATTTAGTAGAAGATGCATGTGTAGTGTAAATTTCTAGAAAAATTCAACTGCGCATTCTTGCACCTGGATCAATGAAATGAAATCAGCTTCAAATTGAAAGTGTGGATACTCTTTTTGCATTCTTGAGTTAAATATATATTGAACAATTAAATCTTGGAGTCCTGTTTTTGAATTCTCAGTATTAGAAATCATTTACTTTGAATATTAAAATACGATTTTCTTAAAGGAAATCTCTACCATTGTCTGTGTTCCATGTTCAATCACAACCAGGACAGTTAATAGTAAGACTAGCTCCTAGGCTAAAAACTATTTTTTATTATCAAGAACCTAGGCAACTCATTTATCACATTTTTCTCCTTTGTCAATTGTTTTGTATTTTCACTACACTCAGGCTAATAGTATTCGTTTCTTTCAAAAAGTTCATGTGAAAGTCAAGATTCAGTGCTAAATCAAATCAAAAGGAATGCTTGAGAATAATAAGGACACATAAATATGTAATCGTATGGAGGAAGGCCGTCTAATTTACAGGAAGGTGAAGTAAAAAGACCTTATTCGGCCCAAAATTATTTATTTGAGACGTCCAACTCTTCTAACCTGGAATCTGTGTGATTGAGCTGAATCACCTGGTTTGAGATCCTTTATTTCAAAATTATTTATTTCCTATGTCAACGTTTCGGGGACTATAGTCACCCATCCTCAGGACCTTAAGACCTTTAAGGTGACGTAAAGTCCCCGTAACGTTGACATAGGAAATAAATAATTTTGGGCCGAATAAAGTATTTTTACTTCACCTTCTCGTAAATATGTTTAAAAAATAAATTAATAACTCAGAAATTTTTATGTGTTTTCATCTTTTCAATGTTTCTAGAAAATTAAGAAAACTATGTGAATTAATAATATTTAGTAATATTAGTGAATGTAGGTATATATAATAATTATCCTGCAAAAGATCATTCATTTATTTATTTATTTATATATAACAAATATTTTAAAAGTACAAGTTTTTGAAAAATGCTTTACATTCTAGAGTTAATCTCTTAATTTCTTTATTTTCTATAAAAGATAGTGGAATCACTTCGGGTTCTTGATTATACTTAAGCTGAAGTTACAGGATACTTACGTCACCTTTCAACATGGGACATATGAATGGCATACTCCCATTGCAGGGGCGTATATAAGTGGGAGGGGGGGCTGAGGGGGCAAGTCCCCCCAAAAAAACTTTTCAAATCTATATACATATACGGGTATATAGCCAATATCTTATATTTTTGTTTGAAATTCGGCGGGTTTGTTCGGCATCTGAGGCCATTTAGACCCCATCCCTATTTATTTCAAAAAAAACAATTTCTCAAATCTCGGGGGAGGGGGGGGGGGGGAATTAGCCCCCCCCCCCCTTGCACTTCTATAACTAGAGGTGATGGCATTTTTGGAATCAGCGCTACCCAAATACCTATGGCTTCAAATACTCCGGCAACAAAATCACTGTTTTTCCCAGTATTTATTTGTTTGTTTAAAAACCACTGGTGCAAAACATTTTCCAAGTGATCCTGAGGCCATGGTAACAAAATATAAATATCTTATAAATTGTTTCACTGTCGGAAACTAAATACATGTCGCCACAAAAAATCTGGTGTGACCAGTCACACCAGATTTTTGTTAATTTTTGTTAATATAATGATTTAGAATGAATGAATGAACCACCTATCTCTTGATTATCGTGATTACTTCCCATTGGTCTTATTCAAATTTTTGAATAACAATAGATTACGGTGTGGTCTGACTTTTGTGCAGAAAATTAAAAAAAGAACTAATAAGGATTAATCACTGATCTAATGAAGAGATAGATAGTTCTTACGCCACTGTATGAAAATGCCTATCGTCATTCTATCCAATTTGAGATGGAAAGGAATTGAGCCTTCTGCACCCAATCCTCAATGACGTATTTAAATTTTTATATAATTTTTAATTTATTTTGATACAGATCACGAATAAAATTCATTTAATATATTTTATATTAAGAATATTTAACAAATTCCATTTATTCATTCCTCTAATTTATTTTCTTAGATTATTTTTTTTATAAAACTGTATATATAGTCTATATTATCAATATATATTTGTTTAAAATTATTGTAATAAGAAAATATATGATATATAAAATACTCAAATAAGGATTAAAGTATAAATTATATCTTATATATATATTAATTTTTTAATATTCGTACATTAAAAAATATCTTATATTTCGTTTAAGCAGCACTTGTTCCAAAATCCTTCCTCGTCCCACCATTATCATTATTTATTTTTACAAAGGATCGACAACTTGACAAATGATCGAAGACTTCGCAATACTAACAAGGGCACCCAGGGCCGGATCTAGGGGGGGGGGGGGCAGTGGGTGCATGTGCCCCGGACGGCAGATATCAGGGGGCGGCAATTAAAGAAAAATTTACTAAAAAAAAGGTAAAATTATATGAATTTTGTATAGAAAATTTTAAGGAGGGGGCGGCAAATTAAATTTTGCTCCCCCTAAAAAATCTGCTAGTTCCGGCCCTGAGGGCACCCCACGGGGGGCGGGTCTCTGATTTTTTTTAAACCCATAGGGTTTTAAGATTAGTATCTAGACATCAATTTCCTAAAGCAGTACGATGCACTACTCGAAAACACTCGGGGGGGGAATCGACTTTGAAGATTTCCGAGTTCTATAAGTTTGAATAATTTCGGTATTTGTCAACAGTGTTAGGTAGCCGTGCGGGTAAGAGCTCCAGACTTGTAAACAAGAAGTCCCTAGTTCGATTGTTGGAGAGATTTTTTTTTTATTAACAAAAGAAATTGAATTGATAAAATTGAAATATTAATTTACAAATATTTAATTATATTTTTCCATTATAAATTAACATTTTATTTTTAATTACCACTCGCTACACACTGAAAATACGAATATTTACTGTATAATAAATTGAAATTTGGTATAAAAGTTGAAAACATCTTATTGTTAAAACGTTAAAAACGTTATTGTTAAAACGAGTCGTTGCATACAACTCGGAAATCTTCAAAGTCGATTTTCTCGAATTTCTTTGAGTAATGTGCATCGTACAGTGGGCGCCACAAGTGCCTGACACGTTCGAAAGTAAAGCTTTGAGCTTAGGCATGCTTAGCTTTATGGAATGTTTTCTTAAAAGTAGCTTGTTCCCTTCAGTTTCTTTAAGGTGCGCGTCTCGGGGTGATAATTTTGGGAGATTCCAGCGGCCACAATTTTGAAGCTATCGACCTCAAATTTTTTTTTTAAATTAAAGCTATTCAAATTATCTACAACTTATAGAAGCCCTTTTTTTGATTTTCGAAAAAATAATTTTTTTTTTAGATTAATCGCCTTAAAGAAAATATATTTTTAAAAAATCCGCTCTATAACTTAGAGATAATTAAATTAGTAATCATTAGCTGGAAACTTTAAAATGAAATGGAATAAATCCCTTGTATTCCTATGGGGAAAACTAACGCCATCTCTTGCCACCTCGAGTCAATCGTGTTTTAACGACTTTTCGAGACGCGCAACTTAAAAAAAGATGATTTGTTTATTTTAAAAATATTGGTTAAGTTGACTAAGCACAAGTCACTATTCTCGAGCAGATAAGGCACTTGTGGCGCCCACTGTACTGCTTTAGGGAATTGATGTCCAGATACTAATTTTCAAATCCAATGAGTTAAAAAAAATCGGTGACCCACCACCCTAAGGGCATAAACGCACCATGCAGCTGCCCGCGGTCCGGCTGTTTGGAAGGAATAAAACATTTAATATTCGGACTGCTACCCGTGAATCGGACTGGTTGCTCGAAGCAGTATTTCGATTAAGCAGCACTTGTTTCACAATTCTAAAAATTCTGATTTTCTTGAGCAATGAAGTCACTTGGGGAGAAGAAAAAGCAATTCCGGCCACCCTCAACCTCCAATCAGCCGAATCGCGGGCGCTGTGCCTTAATATAAATATGGCCGAAGAGAGGAGGTCTTGAATTTGTGTATACTATAAATCAAGAAAGCTTAACTTCATAGTGTAAATTTAAATAAATATCTGATTTGTTTATATGAAAATATTTATAAAAACTTAAAAGAGTGTGATAACGTTGTTTCTAACTTCACTTGCAGGATATAAAGCAAACATTAATTCTTCCCATTCCTTTTGTTGAAAGAGTTTAGAAATACGTATTTCTTTGTTTAGTAATTTGATTTCCAACTCACGAATATTAAGTGAAAAGATTTTAACCAAAATGGAAAATTTTTTCCATAATACCAAGTATGATTCAAGTGTTTTTTCATCCTAAAAGAAATAAAAATAAGATTTTAGTTATTTTAAATTAAAAAAATTAATTAATATTATTAATAGAAGAGTATTTCACTGAAATTATTGGATGGATAGTAATTATTCATAAACCAAATATGAAATAGAGGAAAATAATTTTAGTAGGTTACTGTGTTTACCTCTCTGCTTAAACATTAATTGAATGGTTTATTTGAGAAAGGGCATATATCACATTTTAAAAATTTTACAGGAGAAACAAAAAACTTTTTGTTTGGTAGTGGAATGTTCGTAACATTAGGCTTTTTCAGACAAAAAGTGTTCCATAGAAACCATTAGAACACAGTTAGAGATGTGCCCTTTTAACAACTAATGTGTCTATACCAACAGAACCTATTTCATAAAAAAAAACTGTTGGTAAAAAAATGTGATATGTGCCTTTTCTCAAATAAACGATTCAATTTTATAATGAGGGTTCCTTAAAAAAAATATTGAAACAGATATATAAAAAAATTTTAATATTCTACATACTTACTTTAAATAATTTTAAACCAATAGTATTAACTGTCTTAATTAGCGGAAACCACAATTTCATTTCTGAACTGGATTTATCAGTCTCATTGAATTTATTTAATACTTTATTAATTAATGAATCTAAAAGAAAACCTGAAAAGATTTGATGGATTAGTTGAGATTCAAACTTATAATCATACATCATAAAACATACACTTAATTAATACAGTGGAATCTTTAAAAAAGGAGTTGGTTAGATTGGATAAGGCATTCGGCCAAAATAGCAAGCATTCAGACACTTAAATTACTCAGGCTTATATATTGAGACGGGGTAAAAAAAAACTGTCAGCAGCCAAATACAATTACTTTATTAAAATCGTACCAGGCTGACGCTTCGGCCTCTTGTCTAGGCTCTTCTTCAGAGCCGGTTGGCGAGAATATGTAATTTCATTTGGCATTCAAGCTGGTATCTGATTTGACGCAGGCAAAACTAATACCGACATTGTCTTTGGCAAAAAGTTCGTTGAGATTTTTGAAATGATTTTGCTGCTTGCCATCTTTTCTCGTAATGGTAAAGCATAACATAACGCATTTTTATCAACTCAACAGGGAATATTTGGATCTTTTTTCATTATTATAAATATTGTTTAAAAAACGGGAGATAATTAAGCATCAACCTAATAGTAAAATTAAAAATATTAAATACATTCTCAGTCTTGTTAAAAAATTCATGTTTGTTTCACAAAAAAACTTTATCCTGGTAAGAATGTGAAACTCATCGCGCCAAAAATTACCGGTGCCGGCTGTCATGCTTATGGTACCCATTGTCCATGATGCACGCGGGTTCCCGAATCAGGGAGCCTGCGGCGGGTCGCGTCGAGCCTGCGTGCATAAAATCTCTTGTTGCCAAATGGGACTGGCCATTGATGCACCTACGCGCAGGGAGCCTGACTCAGGACTTTTACCAGAATTGTTCATTTTGATTTCGGGCAAGCTGCCTCTAGGACCGTTGATTTTCGTTTGTGTGCTGAGAATTTGTTAATGTTTTACAATGTATGTCGAAGATTTGATAACAAAAGGTACAAAATTAAATAAAAAGTAAGTAAAAAAAAGAAATATTCAAAAAATCGGTTTTCGTCAGGAAAAAGGTGTTTGTACTCCCCGTAAATAGATCTTAATTTATTAATTGAATGTTTTTCACTTCTCGGTGTTTTTAACTTCGTTGTCACATTGTCACGAAGGAATAATAAAGCTGCAGCCTGTTCTCTTGTAAGTTCCATTAATCACTAATCTGTTTGGGTGCCTAACAACCAGCGTTCATTATGGCCACATCCTACTTGAAACAGGCTTAATGATAAGTTTTTATTTATTAAAAATATGAGTTATATTTACCAATATTTTGGTTACATGTTTGAACTGGTAGTAAAGGATCCCAAACTTTTTTCAGATGAATTAATCTTTTAGAACATTTGTTAAGATTTTCCGATTGCAATTTACCAGTTGAATCTGAAAATATTATAAAAATTAAATAATTAAGATAGCAAATTTGCGAGATATGTTTGTGCTTAAGATTAGGCAACAAAAAGCATTATGTTAAATAAAATTAAAAATATTAAAATCACTTTAGTTCTGTTAAAATTTTGGAAAATCTTACCTAAAATATCAAACATTTCTTGTTGTTCATATTCATTTAAATTTTGTAGAACATTATCAGCTTTTATTTTTATTCTTAAAATAAGATCAGTAAAATTAAAAGAAGGATAGGCTTTAGATGATTTTTTAAAATGAACTCCAAATTTAAGGTATCTTTGAATGAGATAGAAACAATTATTATAGTAAACAGCTAAAATCAAGAAATAATATATAACATTAAAAAATGAGTAAATGAAAATGAAATGAAAAATCTGAGGCCAACCAATATCATATGGTGATTTTTCTTCGGCGCATGTGAATTTCTCTCCTTCTAAAATGAATATTTCCAAAATATTCCGAAATGTTAAAAATAATGCTTCACTTTCGAGGGAAGAGTCTTCTAAGAAACTATTAAGCCAATTCATTAATTCTACAACATTAGAGCTGAAAAAAGTTTACTTGCTGTTAAGTATAAAAAATAATTTTTAAAAAGTGATTCATTGGATTTCAAAATAGTCTTTTCCAAAGAATTTTAGATACAACAAAATTTGACATAAAAGGCATTATTAAATTTAATTCATGTTATCAGACGCAAATTTTCGGGAGAGAATGGCTTTAGATGTCAATCATATAAAATTTGAAAATAAACACCATCGCTTTGTATTTGCTGAAATCATTTTCAGTGAATTTATAGGAAAAAATTGTCTTTTAAAAATTCATTTTTTTATTATCAAAAAATTCTTTCCAAAAAATAGCTCAAAAAAAAAAAATTTTTGAATTGCATACGTCGAATTTTGTTACCCCTTGCCAATGCTCTAACTCCAAAAGTTTAACAATGTTGATGCTTGAGGTAGGATATAAAAATAATCATTCATGTAGCTCAAAAGAAGACATTAATTATTATCCATAATTTTAAGTATATACTTTGGAAATACAAGTATTTTGAAATCGCATCATTCAATGGCAGAATAACAAAATATATAGATTATACAATACCTAACTTTTAAATATTCTTGAAGAAAACAAGGTTCAAAGAAATGTAATGATTCTTCTTGCGCATTTAATTTAGGAAATATTTTCTAAGAAGAAAAATCAACTTTTAGAAAACAAATGAATAAAAAGAATGCAAACAAATATTTATAATTTTTATACCTCAATTTCTACTAAATCATGATTGTGGTTCAAAATCATCTCCCTAGCCGTTAATATAAGGTTGTGTTGAAAGAAATCTTCTTTTTTAATTGTTTTTTTTTTTAATTTAAGATGTTTTTTTTTTATTACAGGTTCAGGAACAAATCCTTAAAATAAAATTTAATTATTCAATATAATATAATATACTGTATATAGGGTGTATATATGAGGGTGGATCAAATATAAACGGTACTTTTGCTATTCTGCTTTTCACGTAGTTCCTACCTAGATAATGTTGAGAGCAGGTGATGTTTGGTATGTGAGGAGTGGAGAACCGGCTTGATTAGAGGGTGCGCTCATTTATGTCGTCAGTACAGCCATGAGCGAGCAAAAGGTACATTGGTCTGTTGCACAACGTATCATCATAAAGTTTTTAACCAATGAGGGCGTTAAACCTGCGATAATTTTTATTCGATTGAAGGCTCAGTTAGGGAACAGTACACTGTCTCGCAATCGTGTGTATAAGTGGGCCAGAAAATTTAAGGGATAGCAAAAACGTGTCGAAAACTACGTATGTTGTCTACTGGAAAGCTTGGGGGTCGAACATGACCTTAGTTTTCGACACATTTTCGCTCGCCTTTAAATTCTCTTGCCCACGTATACACACGATTCTGATACAGTGTACTGTTCCCAAACTCAATAGTCTAAAAATTATTGCAGGTTAAAAACTTTATGATTATACGTTGTACAACAGACGAATATAATTCTTGTTCGCTCATGGCTGTACTGACGACATAAATGAGAGCACCCTCTAACCAAGCCGGTTCCCCACTCCTCACAAACTAAACATCAACTGCACTCGACATTATCATAGCTAGGATCTGCATGGTAAGCAGAATAGCCCACCGTTTATATTTAATACACCTTCTTATATATAATATACAAATCGTAGAAAGTAGGTCTTATAACTATAGAGTTGATACAATGTAAAATTTAGCTGTCATTGGGCCCATATGATAAAAAAATTTTCCCCACGAATTATTTTATTTTAATGTGCTTCAATTCAAAAAAGAATTTTACTATAAATAAACTAATATAGAATATTTAAACTTTCTACCGTGGGCTCTTGTTGAAACATTATTATAATGAGGTGTTCACTCAACTATGAGTTGAAAATATACACTAGGTTATGTGTTTCAAATTATTTATTAATTAAATCACTTGACGCGTTTCGATTTTTACATCATCATCGGAAGTGTTACTACTTACTAACAGTGCAATAGTTAGTAAGTAATAACACTTCCGATGATGATGTAAAAATCGAAACGCGTCAAGTGATTTAATTAATAAATAATTTGAAACACATAACCTAGTGTATATTTTCAACTCATAGTTGAGTGAACACCTCATTAATATAGAATAGTAAAACTGGCCTTTAAAAGTTATTTACCAGCCTCCGAGTTATTTATCCTCTTTTTATTCCTAGTTGTATATGACCAGTCATCAGACCTCATAGAACCAGTTGAAAAGATCACAAATACTCCACTCACTAGAGATCTTTACACCTGAAACTTATTAATCCTAACAACTGGTCTCTCCTATACAGGACACGATAAAGTCGACCAACTCCGGGAAGTGATTCTACGCCTCGAAAGCAACAAAAAAGTTCCTCTTCACTATGGTCCGATTTTCCATCGTTTGACCGCTATCTCAATTTTTGTGTTTTTTTCCGAAATAGACGAGTTTTTTCAAAAATACTGTCTTTTTTCATAAATTGTTGACCGTATACCAAATTTGAAAACACCGTTAGAAATTTCATTAAATTTCCATGAAAAATACCGTGCGAGAAAAGATTCTAAACCTATTTTTGACACGGTTACAATGGTCGACATTTAAAAAAATTCTAAATCGCTAAATTTTGAAAAATTTTATTTTTCTCTTACAATAATAATTTTTGAGAAGGTTTTGTGAAATCTGCCAAACTCAGGCTCAAAAATTATTATTTTAAGAGAAAAATAAAATTTTTTAAAACCCTAGGGGTATAAGAATGGTGAAAATGCCCTTGGAACATATTTCAATGATACATAGGGGATTTGTAGGTACTAATAAAATAATAAGATGCTGAAAGTTTCAGATCGCTATCTCAAATGGTTTTTGAGAAAACCAAAATATGTAAAAATCAGAAAAACATTTTTTTCTCAGGAACGGCTGAATCGATTGATTTGAATTTTTGATATGTTTTGGGGGCTGATGGTACCTTCTAGGAAAAAATCAAGACCCATATCGGATCATGACATCCTTGAAAAAATGCATTTTTTGTTTAATTTTAATTTTTAACCATGATACAATTTTCACAAAATGAAACAATTTTTTTGAAATCCTCATTCAATTTCCTGTAAGTTCATAAGATCATAAATTCATAAAAAAGGTACCCATAGTAGAAAAAATAAAACCATTTATTACTCAAATATTGACTTTATATGTTTTGTGCTTTAATCTTTTTTTTATTGCTTAGCTTACACATATATTTTCATTTTATTCAAAATAACCAGTTTATATTCATAACATCAAAATTTTTTGCCTAAATCAAAAGTTAAATTTTTAAATATCTATAATCATTAACTATAATGCTATAAGATAGAAACAGTTTTTGATTAATGAATAATAAAAATAAAAACTAATATCAAAAAGATAAATCTTTCAACAATAAAAATGCAGAATCACGTTTAATCAGTCTTCGTTACTTCTTCTTCAATCACAGGTGAAACGTTGTCTTTATCAAATAATTTGTTTCACGAGCCTCAGAATTTTTGTCAAATATCTTCCGTATGACAAATAATAAACAATCACATCGTGAGAGAACATCCAATTATTCTAAGCCATTCGCACACACACTATGTCTTAATACCCTTTAGTCCATTACATTTTTTTTATATTCAATAAAACATCTATCACTTTGTTATTAATATGCGAGAGGCTTGACTTAAGATGTTGTATGGTTTTCATATTGGATAGTAATTTCAGGGGCTATATGAAATTTTTTAGGGGGCCGACTCAAAAATTTTTTTTTTTAAGAAACTAAATTTTTTTCATACGAAATTTTTCGACATTTTTTCTTTCGAACCAAAGTTTTCCATCCTGCAAAAAATTTTTCCTGATTCTTATTCCCTATATTGTATATGTGTTTAATTTGTCCCCCCCCCCCCCCTATACCCCTGAGTAATTTATATGTAGATTTTCTTTTTGATATTGTTTTTATTTTTATTATTCATTAATCAAAACTATTTCTATCTTATACATTATAGTTAATGATTATGATATTTAAAAATTTTCTTTTGATTTAGGCAAAATTTTGAGTTATGATAAACTGTTATTTTGAATAAAATGAAAATATAGTAAGCTTACAATAAAAACAAGATTAAACACAAACATATAAGTCAATATTTGAGTAATAAATGTTTTTATTTTTTTCTACTATGCGACCTTTTTTATGAATTTATGAACTTATGAACTTACAGAAATTGAAGAGGATTTCAAAAAATTGTTTCATTTTTGGCCAAATTGTATCATGGTTAAAAATTAAATTAAACAAAAAATCCATTTTTTCAGACATGATCCGATATTGATTTTTTCCCTAGAAGACCACCCCCCAAAACATATCAAAAATTCAAATCAATCGATTCAGCCGTTCCTGAAAAAATGTTTTTCTGATTTTCATTTTTGTTTTTCTCAAAACCATTTGAGAATCTGAAACTTTCCATCTTATTTTTTTTCCTACAAACCCCTCAAATTCCCAGGGGCTTCCCCCCATTCTTATACCCCTAGGGCCTTTAGCGATTTAGAATCTTTTCTCGCACGGTATTCTTTATGAAAATTTAATGAGCTTTCTAACGGTGTTTACAAATTTGCTGTACGGGCAATAGTTGAGGAAATACGACAGTATTTTTGAAAAAACTCGTCTATTTCGGAAAAAACACAAAAATTGAGATAGCGGCCAAACGATTGAGAATTGCACCATAATGAAGAGAAACTTTTTGGTAGCTTTCGAGGTCTAGAAGCTCCCCCGGAGTTTGTCAACTTTATCGTGTTACATCCTGTATATAAATCAATGAAGTCAGTACCTGTTTTTCTAAAATCAGGAGAAGGCGCTCCCCTATATATACATCACGTAATTAAATAAATAAAAATTTCAATATTTACCTATGTTTTTTAAAAATTCGTTAAATTCCTTCACTTTTTCTTGATATTCTTCGGCGTAACTTTCTTCAAAACATTTTATAGAATTTTTAAAAAATTTAAGAAATTCTGAAGAAAGCACCTCTCCAATTTTAATAAATAAGTTGAGAGAATTTAATTTCAAATAAGTACTCATAAATAAAAATATTGATTTGAGATCTTCCAAAATTTTTGATAAATCTCTTTCATTATCATCATGTTCATTATGAAAAACAATTTTTATTGTATTTTTTGCAATTAATAGGGAACAATTTTTTAAAACTATTGGTTTAAATAAAAAATCTAGAAAGAGCATAGAAAAATTCTTAAAATAGAACTTGAGTTCTTTGAATTGATCAAATATTTCAAAATAATGTTTCAAGGCTTCTTGATTTAAATGATTGATTAATAAAAAATGAGTATTATTAGTATTTTCCCAAGTGCAACTATTTAATAATTCGGAAAATTCCAAAAAGAATTCACTAAAGATAGAATGATGTTGATTGATGATTCCTTTAATAATCTCATGATCATAGACCAAATCTTCTAAAAAAATATTTTCTACTTGTTTTAATTTAGTCGTCATCTCCTTAAACTGAAGATCGTTTTGATGTTGCTTCGCCTCTGTTAATAAAATGTCCATTAATAAATAATTATGAATTAATTTCAGAGATGAGAATTCATTATTTAACGAATTTTGTAAATTAGTTAATTTATCCGAAACTGGAGTCTTGTTCTTGTGCAAAAAAATTTCACATTCTTGTAGAATGGGTTCAAAATCCGAAGATATTTTTATAAAAAGAGGCATTAATTCTGATGATGTTTTGGAATTGTATTTAAATTCCACGTAATTATTTTTGATGGTGTCTAAAATTTCTTTTTTTAAATTTATATATAGCACCAGGACATTTTTTACTTGCTGTTCGAGTTCAGATGATTCAATTTTCACTAAAAAAAAAATAATAATAATAATATTAAGATAGTTCAACAAAGTTCAATTCTTTTCTTCAGTAGAATTTTAAATTCTTGACATATGTCAAAGTAAAAATCAACAGGTACCCAAAATTATTTCATTCAAATCATCATTGATTTTAAGTAAAACTTCAGATCGAACTAAATTAATAATTCCATATTAAAAAAAATTCCCTTAGACTAGTGGGCATTCATATTAATCATATGTAAAAAAATCTAAAAAATTGATTGATTTGATTGAAAATGAAAATATAAGAGTTTTAATCACAGAGTTTATATATAATTTTAATGTAATGGCTAAATTTTAGAGAAAGTTGTTACACTCTCTTTTGCTTTTTGATGAAATATTTAAAGCTTAAAAACATGAAATAATAAATAATCTTCAAAACCTGATTAATGTTTGGTATTTTTTGAATTGAGATATTAGGAGAACCCGAGCTAAAAATCTTAAAGTAATGATAAGAAGAAAGTAAGAATGTTCAAATTTAAAAGATAACTTACCGCAATTTTCTTTAACAAGATTGAGTAAACCTTTAGAAGATAAACTTGCACAAACACTATTATCTTGAGCCATGATTTTATATTATTGAAATTCTTAGAAATTAATATTATTGATTTTCAAAAAATAAAAATGTCATTTAATTAAAGTTTGAAAACATGTTTAGAAATGTTAGAAGAAAAATCCCGCTTTAAACACAAAGATGCAATACTAAGCAACGAATTTAAAGTATAGATTTTCATTTCACAACTAACGCTCTCTTTAGCGCAGAAAATCAATTATAACTTTTCTTTTTTCCAAGGTTTTTTAAAGAATTTTTTTTTATATATTAATTAATTTAAATTTTAATCTATGATACATTTTTTTCCTTTATTTTAATTAAATTGATATAAAAAATCTTGCATATTCACTTGAAACTTGATTAGTATTTGGATTTATTTATCTATTATAAATCAATAAAAACAAATAACAATTCGTTTAAAATTTAGTTTTTACTTTCTCTTATTTAATTTATAAGTATTTCCTATATCAATCTTATTTCTTTTCTTTATATAAATTATACATAAGATGAGATTTTCTAAAAATTTTTGAATGTTCCCGTTTAGGAAATATTTCTGAAATAAGCCGTATGAGGTCGCTGAAACTTAAAAGTTTCAATGGACAGTTTCCCATCTATCTTATTCTCTTTGAAATATATCTGATATCAATGGAAAATGCGTAAACTCCATTTTGTAATGTTGTTTGATGTGTGTTATTAATATACGATTTTATTATTTTATCTTTCATATTACGAATATATTCATTGTACACCTTCCTTGGCTTTATAATCATTTAATCAGTGACTGATTGATTCTAAAATTTCAAATGAAGTAGTAACTATTTCCCAAGAGGTTCGTATCCATATTCATTTTCTAATTTATTTATTTGTATTTAATTATGAAAACTTATATTTTTATATCATTATAATATTATTATATTTCTTTGATATATATTATGATTTAGCTAAATATGCACGCCTATGCACCAGAAAGGCGGAGATCCTGGGTTCGATTCCCGGGGGCCATGGGATGTTTGGCCTCACCAATAAAAAACACTCACATGTCTTGTTAAATATATTATGATTATCTTTATAAGCTGAAAATACACGTGTATAATTTTCTTTTTTCTTTTATCTAATTTATGATTTCTTTTTTTCATTTTTTCCGAGTTATAAAATATTCTTTGGCTCTCCGTAAATAGATTCCAGTCTTTCTAGAGTAAAGATTTTATTTACTTTTTACAACAATAATCTCTAACAAAAATCTAATGAGATGCATCAACCGGCATCTTCTTCTTCTTCTCTCCTTGCCTTATTCCCGCGATGCGGGGTCGGCGGGCCTCACTCTTTTTCTCCAACCCTATCATGCGTTTTGCGACCGGAATAAATAGAACAGGCCGGCCCGTCGCACGGCCTGACGCCTGTTGAAAAGAGGAAGGAACAGACAGACATACAAAGAACAGGACTGCCTGTCCCAGCTCGGGCAGCTCGTGGTCGCCATCCACGTACCCACAAGATATGGGCCCCTGAGCGAATTCATCAACCGGCATAAAAACACCAATTACACAAAATATTGTATAATATGATGTTTTTTTCTTAAAAATGTCATTCGTTTATTAGGATTGACTACTAGGACATATCATTGCCAAGGATATACATTTGTAACAACTTAAAAAAAAAAAACTAAGAAATACTTGATATTTATTTGAATTATATATATAATATATTAGGGTGTTCCAAAAAAAACACTCACATTCACACAGTCTTTTCGGCAACTCAAGCCATATAAGACTTTGACGATAACCGTTATTAATTAATATACATATTGGGGATCCAGGCATTCTTTTTTAAGCCATTTGGTATCCAAATTTTTTTTTTGTATACGAGGCTAGCGCCCTAACCCCTACGCCAAGCCCGAGGGCGTAAATAAAAACAAACGTGAATTTCCATCAAAATTTCGACATCGAATTTGTGACATGAAACCAATACTTCCTCCTTATATATATATTTATTACATATTTTGGTAAAAGCAAGTAAAAAAATTCATAGTTAAAACCAATTTTTTTTTTTTTTTTTTTTTTTTGGAATGGGTGCTTAAGGTCCGAAGACCTATAAATGACCAGAGGTTACATGCTGCCAGGAAGAAAATAAAAACAAAAGAAGAAGCATAACTGCAGGAACTGAGAAGATGCTTGTTGAGATTAGACTTGAAAGTCTGAAGATTGTAGGTTTTGGGGAAGATAGACGCAGGGAGCTTGTTCCAATCACGGGAGGACATGGGGACAAAGGAAGATTAGAATTGACTAGTTCTATTTATCGTGAGTTGGACAGCATAGGGATTCTGGGACGATGCCTCCTTTGTGTTCCTTGTATATGTTATATGTTATATATGTTGCTTTGGATGGAATAATTGATTTTAATACGGCAGAGCATTAACCATGGTAATACCTATAGAAGAGTGAGAGTGAAGACACTCTTCTTCTATAATCTAGTGACTGTAGGGATTCGGTGAGGCTAGAATCACCTATCAGTCTAATTTCACGCCTATTAAAATCAATTATTCCACCCAAAGCAACATATACAATTAACACAAAGGAAACATCGTCCCAGAATCCCTATGCTGTCCAACTCACGATAAATAGAACTAGTCAATTCCAATCTTCCTTTGTCCCCATGACCTCCCGTGATTGGAACAAGCTCCCTGCGTCTATCTTCCCCAAAACCTACAATCTTCAGACTTTCAAGTCTAATCTCGGCTGCATGTAACCTCTGGTCATTATAGGTCTTCGGACCTTATGCACCCATTCCAAAAAAAATAAAAAAATTGGTTTTAACCAGGAATTATTACTTCCTCTTACCAAAATATGTAATATATATGTAAGGAGGAAGTATTGGTTTCATGTCACAAATTCGATGTCGAAATTTTGATGGAAATTCACGTTTGTAGGTCCCCTGAGTTCAAAAAAGTGGGTTCCGAAAAATGGTCCGTCTGTGGACAAAATATGTCAAGATCGAAAAGAGCTAGGACGTTGAAATTTGATATTTAAGTTAGTTACCCCCGAGGCACAAAACACGAATCCTTTAAACAAAATTGGCCAAAGCTCTTTCCTCTTTAGCTGTCAATTTTTTATCGACTCCTCCTAAATGACCAGGTCGACCAGGCTCTCTCTGACGCCCAGTAAGTACAGTATATCTTCTTCTGAACGTTCACAGAGTATCGAGAGTGTTTTTATTTTAGGCTGCCTGCATCCCATATCCTTCTTAATTTTATTTGTTTTAAAATTATTTATATTTATGGAATATTGGAATTAATTTAATAAATTTTTTTTAAAGGATGGCTCTTCCACCGTATCTACTTGGACCTAATCATTGGGCCCTTGTAGCCCAGCAACAAGCGCATGCTCAATTGCAAGCTGCGGCCGCAGCTCAAGCACATGCACAGGCTGCTGCGCATGCAGCAGCTCAGGCACACATTCAAGCTCAACAGCAGGCTCAGGGACATATATCCCATCCACAGATTCCACAACATAAACATCTAGAAATCATTACTGAAGAAAAACTCCAAGAAAAAGGTATGTTCTTTTAAAATTAAGTTTTATTTGAAATCGGACATGATTATAAGAATTTTAAATATTTGTATGTGTTGTTATCTTATAAAATATATTCGTAACCATTGTATTGAAGACTATATATTTGGCCATTTTTATTTATTTTTACATTTATTTGATGAGGCGCTTTTTCTCCCGTACCTTGAGTATGGTGTCTGATATGACCTGTCTATTCGCAAACTGTAAAGGCTGCAGAGAGCTCAGAACTGCTCTATAGGTAAAAGGAACCTGGTGGAACTAACAATAAGAATTGGTTCATTAGCAAGAAATGGACTCAGGAGGAAGAGTTAGAAATAGGAAATGATGTAACTTCACTGGGTGGGTTTTGAGGAGTGTGTCTGCTTAGACAAGAGGACCTTAAGTAAATAATCCGAGAATGAATAACTATTGCCTTAGAGAAATTAGTAACTAAATTTCAAGATAATCGATATTTAGTTATAAATTATTTAAACAATATTTTAAACATAAAGCCCCTGGTGATTTAAAAATTATACAGATATCTTAAGTGTGAGCTTCCACTCGTGAATAGCAGTTTCCCTTTCAATGAAACTTTCTTTTCATTTTTAAAAGTTTATAAATTTATATAGTTTTTTTTTTTTTTTAATTTTATTTTCAGCCCAAAAATGGCAACAACTTCAAACCAAAAGGTTTGCAGAAAAAAAGAAAATTTGGATTTGTAGATGCCCAAAAAGAAGATATGCCTCCCGAGCACATAAGAAAAATCATTCGAGATCATGGAGACATGAGCAGCAGGAAATATCGACATGATAAAAGAGTTTATTTAGGGTAAATAAATAAATAAATTATATAACATTATATTAAAAAATAAAACTCATTTTATTTTATTTTTATTTTCAGAGCTTTGAAATACATGCCACATGCCGTTATGAAGCTGCTAGAAAATATGCCAATGCCTTGGGAACAGATTCGCGATGTTAAAGTCCTATACCATATTACAGGAGCAATTACTTTTGTCAATGAAATTCCCTGGGTAATCGAACCAGTATATATTGCTCAATGGGGGTATGTATTTAACTCACTCCTTCCAACTAATAGACATAAGGGCTTCCCCTAATTGTGGTGGAAACCTGCAAAATTAATTACTCCATCTAAATATCGAAAAATTATTTTTATAGGACTATGTGGATTATGATGCGTCGAGAAAAGCGAGATCGTCGTCATTTTAAACGTATGCGTTTTCCACCCTTTGATGATGAAGAACCTCCTTTAGATTACGCTGACAATGTGTTAGATGTCGAACCATTAGAAGCCATCCAAATAGAACTCGATCCCGAAGAAGATGGTTCTGTTGCTAAATGGTTTTATGACCATAAACCTCTTGTTGGAACTAAGTATGTAACTAATTTTCTGGTCAAAGTCTTGACCTTGTGTGAGATCTATGGGTGATTTAGGAGGGGTGGAGAAAGGGCGTGGCCCTTTTAAAAAAATTTTTTTTTTTTTTTTAAGGATATAATCGCTTCGAGCTGAAGTTATTTTAATGTTTTTTTTACTAATGGAACGAATCCATAGGCCGCCTCCGGCCAAAACTAACCGGGGTGCTGCTACTTGTTTAAATATAAAATACCAAACGTAATGCATTATTACGAGACCCCCCTACCACCCCTTTTCGTTAATCTTGGGCCCATGAATTAAATGTGGAAGGATGAAAAAGAATATTTTAGCCTTAATGTTACTTCTGAATGTCTAGAGAGGTGAGAAGTTCAAAACATGAACAATAGGATTTAAGGGGGGGGATGAGGGGGAGAATTTTGTCCCTTAAATTGCAAAAAAATCATGAAAAATGATGAATTTGTTTCGCAATTTTTTCACTGATTTTCTATATCCACCAGCTAAGTCAGTCGAATTCGCATATATTGTAGGACATAGAAGAATCTTGTTGTTTGTAAGAATGATCAATCTAATTATAAGGACCGTCGGCCAAAAAATAAATACTTTTGCGTATTATCCGTTTATTTATAAATAAATATTTCGACCTCAGTGATATGGAATCATCTTCAGTATAATCAACAGATTTTTTGCAAATCGTTACTTTCTCCCATCCAATATGACAAAATAGTTGAGTATTCCATGAATGCAATATATATTTATATTATAAAAATTGCATTCATGGAATACTCAGCTATTTTGTCATATTGGATGGGAGGAGAAGATGCAAAACATCTGTTGATTGTACTGAAAATGATTCCATATCACTGGGTTCGAAATATTTAAAAATAAACCGATAATACGCAAAAGTATTTATTTTTTGGCCGACGGTTCATAGAAGAATCTGTCGATATAATAAAGATCTCGCAAATTCAAGACTTAATCAATTTTCCTTATGAGTATTTATAAATTCATAATCAATATTTGTAACTTAATTTTCTTTAAATATAATAGAAATATAAATTTTTTCTAGGTTTGTAAATGGATCTACATATCGAAAATGGAATCTTTCCCTTCCTCAAATGGCCACCTTGTACCGTTTGGCCAATCAATTACTTACAGATTTGGTTGATTCGAACTTTTTCTACTTATTCGATGCTAAATCCTTTTTCACTGCTAAAGCTTTGAATATGGCCATCCCAGGAGGTCCAAAATTTGAACCGCTTATAAAAGACTCGAGTCCAGCGTAAGTCAACTTGCATAAATTCTCTTTTTTTAGATAATCATTATTATTTTTTTATAGTGATATTGAAATTTTTATGATTGTCAATTTTTGATTTCTTTTGTCATAAATTAAATAATTATAATAATTTATTTTATTTTTTATTTTTAGAGACGAAGATTGGAATGAATTCAATGACATAAATAAAATCATTATTCGTCAACCAATTAGGACTGAATATAGAATTGCTTTCCCATATTTATATAATAACATACCACATTATGTTCATTTGTCATGGTAAGTAATTAATAATAAAATAAAATTTTTTTATATATATTATTATTATAGAACCATGATATTTTGGGAATTTTATCAGAAATTAAAATTCTCTACTAGCGTCATGGAACAATAAATTTATAATGGTTATTATTTTTCGATAGTTTGAGTTTCACTTTCGAATGCTAAAATCATTAACAAATCTTAATAAAATAAAAAAAATTTAATTTTAAGGAACCTTTTCAATTTTATTTATATTAATAACATTTTTTCTACTTTTATAATTATACAAAATTCAAATTTTCAGGTATCATGCTCCAAATGTAGTTTATATTAAAACTGAAGATCCAGATTTGCCGGCTTTTTATTTTGATCCATTGATTAATCCAATATCTCATCGACATTCCGTAAAGGTTTGTTTTTTTTTAACACTCACAATTTTTTTTTTTTTTTTTTAAGATTTTGAATAGATATAAATAAAAAAAAGAAAATTTAAGATAAAATTAAAAGTTTAATAAATTCAGCTAATTTTGTCAACCGGTTCTAGATTTTGCCAACTATACCTGAGGGGGGGGAATCTTCCCCCATACCTCCCCTTAGCTTTCCCTTGTTAAAAAAAATGTTCTTTCATTTTTTTTATTTTAAATTTATTTACAAACAAAAAATGTATCTAGTCGTTTTATTTTTTTATTAAACTAAAAATTTGATATTTCAGTCTCTTGAACCGCTACCAGATGATGATGAAGAATTTGAGCTTCCTACTTCTGTTAAGCCGTTTTTACAAGAAACTCCTCTTTATACTGATAACACAGCAAATGGAATTGCTCTTCTATGGGCTCCCCGGCCTTTTAATATTCGCTCTGGTAATTAATATATTTATATATTTTCTTCTGCTTCTTTCTTCGCCTATTATTATTCTCCCGCTGCGGGGTCGACGGACCTTACTCTTCCCCTTCACTCCTCCCTATCCAATGCTGTTGTCTCCGAAAGGCCAAGCATATTTCAGCAATTCAAATATACTATTTTATTCCCCAATCAAAAGATTTAACGACTCAACACTATTTTTCAACGTAATCTCCATTCAATGCTACGGCTTTACGCCACCTTGAAGTGAGGGGTTGTATGTCTGTACGGTACCTTCCACTGTTTGATGTCAGAGCCAACGTCATGCTGCATCAATAACTGCTTCATCATCCGTCCCACGAATTGCGTTCTTCATTGGGCCAGACAGATGAAAATCCGATGGTTCGAGATCGGGGCTGTAGGGTGGATGAGGAGGAACAGTCCACTGAAGTTTCGTAAGCTCCTCTCGGGTGCGAAAACTTGTGGACTGTTCTTCATCATCCACCTTATCGCCCCGATCTCGCACCATCGGATTTTCATCTGTCCGTGGAACGCACCACGCGGATGATAATACAGTTATTGATGCAGCATGACGTTGGCTCCGACATCAACCAGTGGAAGGTACCGTGCAGACATACACGCCCTCACTTCAATGTGGCGTAAAGCCCTAGCATTGAATGGAGATTACTTTGAAAAATAGTGCTGTGTAGCTAACAGATTGGAAAATAACATGGTATATTTGAATGTTGAATAAAACAACAACCCCTGTTTCAGAAAAAAAATGAGTTTCATTACTTATTGAACTTCCCTCGTATATCAATTAAATCAATTATTTCCATAATATACTAATTATTATTTTTTTGTTTCAGGACGCTGTCGAAGAGCAATTGATGTTCCGCTGGTTAAATCTTGGTACCGAGAACATTGTCCTCCAGGACAACCTGTTAAAGTTCGAGTTAGCTATCAAAAACTACTTAAATATTATGTACTCAACGCACTGAAGCACCGACCTCCAAAACCACAAAAGAAACGTTACCTGTTTCGATCTTTTAAGTCAACAAAATTTTTTCAAACTACAACACTCGATTGGGTTGAAGCAGGTTTACAAGTTTGCAGACAAGGATATAATATGCTTAATCTTTTGATTCATCGCAAAAACTTAAACTATTTACATCTGGATTACAATTTTAATCTCAAACCTGTCAAGACCTTAACGACTAAAGAGAGGAAAAAATCTCGCTTTGGAAATGGTAATATTCAATATACATTTTTTTTTTCTAAGGTCTTTTTCTGCATCTAAGGCCATTTAGACCGCATTCCTATTTATTTCAAATGATTTGTAGATAAATCAAATGAAATAAATTTTTTCACTTGGGAAGGGAAGCGAACCCGGGACCCCGGTGCGAGAAGCTAGTTTCTTCCCTCTGAGCCACGGATCTCGGGACTATAAAAAAATTATTATAAATATAAAATACTATATTAATTAATTGTTTCAGCCTTTCATCTGTGTCGTGAAATACTTCGTTTAACAAAATTAATTGTGGATTCTCATGTACAATATCGCCTAAATAATGTCGATGCATTTCAACTTTCTGATGGAATTCAATATATTTTTGCTCATGTTGGCCAACTGACTGGAATGTATCGTTATAAATATAAACTTATGCGACAAATTAGAATGTGCAAAGATTTAAAACATCTCATTTATTATCGATTTAATACGGTAAGAAATTTATTTACCTTTAAAAATAAATAGAATATTTATTAATTTAGATTATTTATTTTGATTACTTTTTAGGGACCTGTTGGAAAAGGACCAGGATGTGGATTCTGGGCACCCGGATGGCGGGTTTGGCTCTTTTTCATGCGTGGGATTACACCTCTTCTTGAACGTTGGCTTGGAAATTTGCTATCTAGGCAATTTGAGGGCCGGCATAGCAAAGGCGTAGCAAAGACTGTCACCAAACAAAGGGTTGAAAGTCATTTCGACTTGGAACTTAGAGCATCGGTATGTTTATTTTGTCTAATAGTGTATCATAAACAAAATTTATTAAACTAATATATAACTTTTAAAATTTAGGTGATGCACGATATCGTTGATATGATGCCTGAAGGAATAAAACAAAACAAAGCCCGAACCATTTTGCAGCATCTTTCTGAAGCTTGGCGTTGTTGGAAAGCTAACATCCCATGGAAAGGTATATATAAATTTTATTATTAAAAAATAATGATTCCATAAAAACAATTTTTCTTTTTAGTTCCCGGATTACCAATACCTATTGAAAATATGATTCTGCGATATGTTAAGATGAAAGCTGATTGGTGGACCAATACAGCTCATTACAACAGAGAACGTATTAGAAGAGGAGCTACAGTTGATAAAACAGTTTGTAAAAAAAATCTTGGTCGTCTCACTCGACTTTATCTCAAAGCGGAACAAGAAAGACAACACAACTATTTAAAGGTATTACATACAGTATTTAGTGGTAGAATTAAGGCGCTTCAGAAGGCAAGCTGATCGCATGTTTTTGCCGATAAGATGGCGTTAGAGGTCTTTTTTTAACACACTTTCACACACGATTCACACAGTCTTTTCGGCAACTCAGGCCATATAAAACTTTGACGATAACCGTTGATTAATATCCAAATGGCTAGCATTGTTGATTTCCTTCTTATAAAATCAATAAAGTGTTACCCTTTTTTGACTCACAGTGTATTTATATATTTTTTTAATCTTTTTTTTTCCAAGTAGTTATATATTAATTTTTTTTTTAGGATGGGCCTTACATATCCCCAGAAGAGGCAGTAGCAATTTACACGACAACTGTGCATTGGCTGGAGTCTCGACGATTTGCCCCAATTCCATTCCCTCCACTTTCTTATAAACATGATACCAAATTACTTATTCTCTCATTAGAACGTCTTAAAGAAGCTTATAGCGTCAAATCACGACTCAACCAAAGTCAACGTGAAGAATTAGGATTAATCGAACAGGCATATGACAATCCTCACGAAGCTCTCTCAAGAATAAAACGTCATTTACTTACACAACGTGCTTTCAAAGAGGTACTTTTATTTTATTTAGTTTTATTTATAAAATTTTTAGAGGTTTGATAAATCCAAAATTTTGCTATCATTTTATTCTAATATAAATTTAATTTTGTACTTTTGAATGCTTTAAGTTTGAAATTTTGTTTTATTTTAGGTTGGAATTGAATTTATGGATTTGTACAGTCATCTCGTTCCAGTTTATGAAGTTGAGCCTTTGGAAAAAATTACAGATGCTTATTTAGATCAATATCTTTGGTATGAAGCAGACAAACGTCGTTTGTTTCCTCCATGGGTTAAACCCTCAGACACAGAGCCTCCTCCTTTACTCGTTTATAAGTGGTGTCAAGGTAATTATCAGAAGAAAAGAAAAAAAGATTTTTTTATTTATTTCCAAAATATTTTTTTCTTCATTTTTTCGTTAAATTAATAAATTTTTCAGGAATAAATAATCTTCAAGATGTTTGGGATGTTAGCGAAGGAGAATGCAATGTTTTACTTGAATCTAAATTTGAGAAAATGTATGAAAAAATTGATTTGACTCTTCTCAATCGTCTTCTTCGACTCATTGTTGACCATAACATTGCCGATTATATGACAGCTAAGAATAACGTTGTTATCAACTACAAGGTACTATAATTATCATTTGAAGGAGTCAGTGGAATATAGTCATAAGCCACAATACATTTGTTTCGAGATATTGGCCATTTAAAGTTTGAAGGTTTATTACTTCTAAATCCTTACATTATTAAATTTGATATTTTCTCTTTCGTCTCCTAGTAATTTACAATATTTTAGAATAAATATACTTATTTAAAGAAAACACACTATTTGAGAAAGAATATATATATATACATTTTATTTAAGTAAACTTGAAGAAATTCTTCCACACCAATAGATATTTAACTTCTAATTGCTTTCAAATAATATTCTATCCAAATATTATAGTTAATATTAATAGTTCTATTAATTCATTATTCTATGGTTATCAAATCTATCGTTATTGTTAATGCATTTTCATAAAACGCGAGTAATTTGTAAAGAAAGTAGATTGTGTTAAAGATAGTTACAAGCCACAAAAGAGAGGTTATGCATATTAAAATATGTCTATACAATGTTGAAATTAGAGCTGCAATGGTGCTTGTTGAGTGCCAAGAATCATAACTATCAGTATCAAAAGAATCAGACTCTTCATTTTCAGCTCCCTTATTCGTAGAGGTCCTTTGAACACGAGAGAAATTTTTATTCACTTCAGATTTTGACGCCATTTTGCTGTGGCTTATAACTATATTACTTAACAAATCATCACTAGCGGGCCAAGTAAAGAATTTCCACCTATCATATGCAGCCAACTATTATAAATTCAAGAAACTTCTTTGTTTGATATTAAGGAGGAATATTTGGTATTAAGGAGGGATATTTAAAGAATGCAATAGCATGAATATCCTTAAAAAAATAACAAAATGGTGGCTTATTACTATATTTCACTAAGCCCTTCATTTATTAAAATTGAAAAATTTTATTTGTGAGTTTATTTTTTTAATAATATATGTATTATTCTTTAATCCTTTATAGTTAGTAAAATTAAATAAAATCTTTTTGAAAAAATTTTAGGATATGAACCATACGAACAGCTACGGAATCATACGAGGATTGCAATTCGCCTCGTTCATTGTTCAATACTATGGATTAGTACTCGATCTTCTAGTATTAGGTCTCCAACGAGCAAGTGAAATGGCTGGACCACCTCAGATGCCCAATGATTTTCTTACGTTTCAAGATGTTGCCTCCGAAACAGCTCATCCTATTCGTCTCTATTGCCGATATGTTGATAGAGTACACATGTTTTTCCGATTTACTGCTGATGAAGCCCGCGATTTAATTCAACGATATTTGACAGAACATCCAGATCCTAATAACGAAAATATTGTTGGATATAACAACAAAAAATGCTGGCCCCGTGATGCACGAATGCGTCTGATGAAACATGACGTAAATCTGTAAGTTGATTTCATATATAATATTTTCAACTTCTTAAATTCTTTAGGAAGATCGTAAGTTTTTTATAAAAATTTATTCTTCAATTTTATTTTAAATCTTTTATACTCAATTGCACAGGCCGACACGATTTTTGTAACACAAAGCTAAATAGCATATTAATAGACGAATGGACCCATTTGAATCCAAAAATGACCATAAAAAGTTGTAACTCGTAAGGTTTTATTGTTACATAAAAAAAAAAACGAAAATAGCTAATATATTTTGAAAAAATGATTTTATAATTTTTTTTAGCCCTGTATATGTATGTCTTTATATATTATGTAGACTATGTTTACCGTAAAATTTATATTAAGATGACATCTAAGAAAATAGCAAATATCAAAAAAATATTAACAAGTTTCTTGATATTATGATATGAGGATGTGGTATATGGGCAGCCAAGGGAAAAATAAAATAAAAAATCCATTTTTGTCGACGTTTCGAGTGCCGATCGCACTCTTCATCAGGACAAAAATAATGTCAAGTTGTCAGGTTAGTTGACATGGCAGTGTAGCAACTTTTTTACCAATTTATATTTTCTTAAAAAATTCTCTTTACGACCTCGGAACAGTAAAGAGAATTTTTCAAGAAAATATAAATTGATAAAAACGTTGCTATATTTCCATGTCAACTGAAGTTATCACAACTTGACATCATTTTTGTCGTGATGAAGATTGCGATCGGTATTCGAAACGTCTACAAAAAATAGATTTTCATTTTATTTTTTGCCTTGGCTGCCCATATTATCACATCCTCATATCTAAAAAATATTTTTTGAAAGACTCTAATACCATTTTTTCCTTTTATGAGGGGTCACTTCTTCTCCCTTCAAAAGCAAACAATAATCCCCCATTATGGCTGAATCCCAACGTTCTTGATACCCTTGATATCTTTGTGGAACCTTACACCCTGCTTGTTGCCGACAGCGCCTAAATTCTTAAGAAAAAAATCTGGTGTGACTGGCGCACAGCACACAACTTTCTCTTACCTTCGGTAATCGAAAGTTGTGTTCTGTGCTTGTCACACCAGATTTTTTGTGTCTAAATGTATTTAGTTTCCGACAGTAGGGTACAATTGAATTCAAGATGTAAAATTTATAAGTATGGCAAAATATTTATATTTTGTTACCATGGCAACCATTTCTCCTATCTTTCCTATGAAGTACAAGAGTAAAGTGTGCTTCAAACAATTTTGAGGGCAAAACGAGAATATACATTTGAAAGAGCATCTAAAAAATAATTGATTTTTGAATTTTAATCAAAATCGTTGGAGCGAATTTTGAGAAAATCGAAAAAAACTGAAAAAGTACATCAGTAAAGTAGGCCTACTAGTACTCTTTGGCCGATTTTGATTAAAAGCTTATTTTTCCGGTCCCGGGGGGTGTTTAACTTAAATATAAAATTTCAGACCTCATAGCTCAATTCCTTCATGCTTAAAATTGAACACACACAGACACACACACACACAGACACACACACAGACAGACCATGTCGCGAAAACCACTTTTTTGGATTCAGGGGACCTCAAAACGTGAAGATCCATCAAAATCTCGACATCGAATTTTTGACATGAATCCAATACTTTCTCTACTATATATATATTACATATATACATAGGTAAGAGAAAGTAAAATGATAAATGAGAATGTAGAATGTAAATTTTTAATGACAAATGGCAACTAAACGTTCAAGAACGATGGGATCCCGCCATGATGGGTGATTACTGTTGGTTTTTGAAGAGAGAAGATGTGACCCCTCTTAAAAGAAAAAAAAATAATATTAGAGTCTTTCAAAACATATTTTTTTTGATGTTTGCTATTTTCTTATGTTAGATCCATCTTAATATAAATTATAAACATAGTCCATATAATATATATATATATATATATATAGGCAAACATATTCAGACCTTTCGGTGTGCTACCGTTTGCACCAGGCCACCGGACCATCAATCAACACCAACAAATAAATTTACACATCCCATCGGTCTCTCCCAAACTCTTTGAGTAAAAAAAACTTGAGGTGTTTCCCTTTAAACAACACTAAAACGGGCTCTGTAGCTTTGAATAAATTTATATGACTTCAAACCAAACCACACAACTAGCACTCTTGGATCCAGTGAAAGCAGCCATCTTTAACGCAACTACCGATAGTGCTCATGACAGTTCAATTTCGCTCTAGAAAACTAAACAAGTCAAAACTAGGTGTGTTTCCCTACAAATTGGCACTAAAATCACTTCTGTAGCTTCTCTGAATACATTTATATGAATTTTAAAGTCCTTTTTGAACCACCCTGTATATAGATCTCGAAAATTATTTGATTGTTATTGTCTTATTTTTCAGTGGCCGAGCAGTTTTTTGGGATATCAAAAACCGACTTCCACGCTCAACTACAACAATCGAATGGGAAAATAGTTTTGTCAGTGTCTATTCTAAAGATAATCCCAATTTACTGTTTAATATGAGTGGTTTTGAATGTCGTATTTTACCCAAGGTAAAATTTTTATTCATTTTTATTAAAATTAACATAATTATTAATATTAAAATAAATGCTTTTAGTGTCGAACAACTCATGAAGAATTCACACACAGAGATGGCGTTTGGAATCTTCAAAATGAAGTCACCAAGGAACGTACTGCACAATGTTTCCTTAGAGTGGACGAAGAATCTTTACAAAGATTTCACAATAGAGTTCGCCAAATTCTTATGGCTTCTGGATCAACCACCTTTACTAAAGTAACAAAAAAAAATTTATAAGATAATTTTTCTATTATTATACAAACTTATTGTAAACATCATGATTTTTATGTATACACTTGCTTTGCCCATTTTGTCTAACTTAATGGCACATAATTAATACAAAAATGTGGTCTATAATTAAAACTCTCATAATAATAATAATAAGAGAAACCACAAAAGCTTCAATAAACACATTCGTGATAAATATAATTATTCTAGTTTATAAATACCAATACTTGTGTTTTTTTTTAGATTGTAAATAAATGGAATACAGCCTTGATTGGTTTAATGACTTATTTCCGAGAAGCTGTAGTAAATACACAAGAACTACTTGATCTTCTAGTTAAATGTGAAAACAAAATACAGACACGTATCAAAATAGGACTCAACTCAAAAATGCCTTCTCGTTTTCCTCCAGTCGTTTTCTATACTCCAAAAGAGTTAGGAGGCTTGGGAATGCTTTCAATGGGACACGTTTTAATTCCTCAGGTAATGCAAATAATTCCATATCAAGAATTTGCTCAAATATAAATATTTGCTTGATTAATAATTTTAATTCAATTTAATATAAAATATCGAATTAATGATGATTATTGCACAGGGGTCCGAATGCGGCCAAAATGTGAGCGCCGTGTATAAGCATGCTACTTCAATATTTTTATTGTTTAGTAATGGCTTAAGGACATGAGAAAATTGCTATCTGAAATTTATTTATAAAATACGCCTTAAAATGCATATTATTAAAAGTTTTTACTTAAAATATTTTTTTTTCTTTTCTAGTCTGATCTTCGATGGTCCAAACAAACCGATGTTGGAATTACTCATTTCCGTTCAGGCATGAGTCATGATGAGGATCAACTTATTCCTAACTTATATCGTTATATTCAACCTTGGGAATCAGAATTTATTGATTCACAAAGAGTTTGGGCTGAATATGCCCTGAAACGACAAGAAGCTGGAGCTCAAAACCGACGATTGACTCTAGAAGATTTAGAAGACAGTTGGGATCGAGGCATTCCTCGAATCAATACTCTTTTCCAGAAAGATAGACACACTTTAGCTTATGATAAAGGTTGGAGAATTCGTACGGAATTCAAACAATATCAGGTAATTAGAATTATTAATTATTTGCCCAGCTGTAATCCAATATATCTCATCTTCGTTTTACACAAGAATAAATTTTCATTTATAAAAATGATATTGAGTGGCTGGCTGACTCATGTACAGGCGAAGGAGGCTATATATTTTTTGTAATAAAAATTTGAAAAATTATTAATAATATATGAAGAGCCCACAAATCACAAACGCCTGGAGGATGCTGTACCATTTGGCATTTTATTATTTAATAAATACGAAATTTATTTTTGACTTGGTCACCACTTAATTTTTACATTTTTGGATTTAAAAAAATTCAATTTTCATAATAGAGTTTTTTTTTGCATTTCCTATAAATATAAAAAAAAGCATTCTATTACCAATTTAAATCATTTAAAAAAACGCATAAAAAATACTTTAAAATGCCTCAGTAGTTTCGGACTGAAGATTCAATATGCCCTCCTGAAGCCCCTTAATGCATAAGTACGCTACTGTTTGTATATAAATTTATTAATTTTTTTAATAAATTTGTATATTCTTTATTTTATAAAAAAATATTCTTTTTCAGGTATTAAAACAAAATCCTTTTTGGTGGACACATCAACGACATGATGGCAAATTATGGAACCTGAATAATTATCGAACTGACATGATCCAAGCTCTGGGAGGCGTTGAAGGCATCTTGGAACATACATTATTTAAAGGAACATATTTCCCCACATGGGAAGGTCTTTTCTGGTAATAATAAATCATATTATAACATATGTAAATAAGATAAAATTAGTATGTTAAATATTATTTTTTTTATAGGGAAAAGGCTTCAGGTTTTGAGGAATCGATGAAATACAAAAAACTCACAAACGCTCAACGTTCCGGTCTTAACCAAATTCCTAATCGTAGATTTACTCTCTGGTGGTCACCTACAATTAATCGCGCCAATGTTTATGTTGGCTTTCAGGTAATAATTGAATAGATTATTAACTTTTTTGTATTTTTATATAATTTATTTTATTTTTTTAATATCTAATTTTTTTATAGGTCCAACTTGATTTAACTGGAATATTTATGCATGGTAAAATTCCAACCCTTAAAATTTCACTCATTCAGATTTTCCGAGCTCACTTGTGGCAAAAAGTTCACGAATCTATTGTTATGGATCTTTGTCAGGTAAAATTTTTTATTATAATAATTAATATAGCTTTATATCTACGTCAGGATTTAAACTGTTTCAGGTCTATTTTCTAAGCAAAAACATTAACTTTTAATATCTGAAATCTGCGTTAATTCATTTTATCACCTCCTTGCCTCAAATTGCTTTTCTGTACGCCAAAGCGTTAACATTTGGTCAATAGTGTTCAAAATTATTTTCTTGTCTAGGAAGCGCCTTTAATATTTTAACGCCGTATTCAATGCATCAAAATGGCGTCTTTAACCAAAAAGTAAGGTTATGATTTTGACAGCTTTGAGATAAAAGCAACATCTTAACGGTAAAAACTTGGTTTAGAGAATAGCATTTTTTAACACTGGTGTGTCAAATAGGCCTACTAGATTGAGAATAACAAATAAAGGTAGTAATGCGCATGCGCGAGAGAGGTGTAAAAACACGAATAAGCAGAAAACATAGCTATCTTCATATGGATAGTTAACACCTGGTGCTAAAAAGTAAAATGTCTTTGTTAAAGCTTGGTTTAGAGAATAGCATTTTTTAACTCTTGATATTATTACTTTACTTTTTAACACTCAATTTATGATGTTAAATTTTAATTTCTGTTTTTAGAGAATAGACCTGTTTAAGTCTTAATTTAATATTGAAATAATTAATTTTTTTTTAGGTATTTGACCAAGAACTCGATGCCCTTGAAATTGAAACGGTTCAAAAAGAGACTATCCATCCCAGGAAATCTTATAAAATGAATTCCTCTTGCGCAGATATTCTTCTTTTTGCAGCTTATAAATGGAATGTTTCTCGACCATCCCTTCTCGCAGATTCAAAGTATTTATTTTTTTTTAATGATAAATATAAATTTAAAATTTTCTTTCAATATTATTTTTTTTAATATTTTATATATATCTTTTTAGAGACACTATGGATAACACAACTACACAAAAATATTGGATTGATGTTCAACTTCGTTGGGGAGATTACGATTCCCACGATATTGAACGATATGCCCGAGCCAAATTTTTGGACTATACAACAGATAATATGTCAATCTATCCTTCACCAACAGGTAATTTAATGACAATAATAAATTTATAAATATGTTCTAGGATTAAAGAATTAAACCAGAAAAATTCATTCATTTTTAGGACTTTTAATAGCCATCGATCTCGCCTATAATTTACATAGCGCTTATGGAAATTGGTACCCAGGCTGCAAACCTTTAATCCAACAGGCTATGGCTAAAATTATGAAAGCAAATCCTGCTTTGTATGTATTGAGAGAACGAATCCGTAAAGCTCTTCAATTGTACTCCTCAGAACCTACTGAACCTTATCTTTCCAGTCAGAATTATGGAGAACTGTTCAGTAACCAAATTATTTGGTAAGTTTGAAATTTATTTATTTTTTTAGACCTCATGATGGTTCGGTTCTTGTCTCGATCAAAAAATATTCTTGAAATATTTTTATTTATAATTCCCATTAAACTTTCTACAAGAGTAAAGTGGTCTTCAGAAGATTTCAATGACAAAATGAGAATATACATTTTAAAGAGAATCTAAAAAATAATTGATTTTTGAATTTAAAAAAAATAGTTGGAGCCAATTTAGAGAAAATTGAAAAAAACTGAAAAAGTGCATCAGTAAAGTACTAGTGCTCTTTGGTCAATTTTGTTCAAAAGCTTCGTGTCACGTCCCAGGGGGTACCTAACTTAAATATAAAATTTTGACCTTCTAGCTCTTTTCGTTCTTGAGATATTTTGTTCACAGACAGACAGACACGCCACACACACCCAGACAGACCATGTTGCGAAAACCACTTTTTGGATTCAGGGACCTATGTATATCCATCAAAATCTCGACATCGAATTTTTGACATGAATCCAATACTTTCTCCTCTATATATTAACATATATATAGAGGTAAGAGAAAGTAAAAAGTGGCAACTTAACCTTGAAACTCGCAGAAGTGCGGGCATGCCCAAATAGGATATGGTAGTGGTGAGGTGGGGCTGTTGTTGATGTGTAGAGTACAAAAAACAGTAGATCTGCTTAGAAGGGTAGTTGTTGTGTGGCGTTAAAGTGAGGAGTTTCGGTAACATCGCTCTAAAGCATCTTTTCAAAAAGTGATCAGCGGTCGTGGCTTAAAATCGAGGTTGCCCGTGGAGCAACAGAATGCTATCGAGGATTAGTGGAACAAATGCTTTACCGTATAGGACAGTAGCACGATGGTTTCAAGCATTTCGTTCGGGTCGAAATGAGACCTATCGTGCTATTGTCCTATACGACAAAGAATTTGTGCCATAGGCTTCCACTAATCCTCGATAGCATCTCTGTTGCATTTTTGCCACGGGCAACCTCGATTTTAAGCCACGACCGCTGATCACTTATTGAAAACATGCTTTAGAGCGATGGAAACGAAACTCCTCACTTTAACGCCACACAACAACTACCATTCTAAGCAGATCGACTGTTTTTTGCACTCTACACATCGATAACAGCGCCACTTCACCGCTCCCATATCCTATTTGCGCATGCCCGCCCATCTGCGAGTTTCAAGGTTAAGTTGCCACTATCTAATATACAACTCTCGTATATAGAGAGAAAGTATTGTGATCATGTCAAAAATTTGATGTCGAGATTTTGATGGAAATACATGTTTTGAGGTCCCCTGAGTCCAAAAAAGTGGGTCCCGAAAATTGGTCTGTCTGGGTGTAACGATTTTAAGCGTGAAGGAATTGCGTTACGGAATTGAAATTTTATATTTAAGTTAGGTACAGTGAGGGACAATATAAGTCCCACCCATGCGTTTTCTACATGTGATTATTTCATTGTTTAAAAAAAAAAACATTATATTTTTTTAATAAAAACTTTCATGGTTCAAACCTAGAAAATTTCCAATAAAGATTTCCATTTTCTTTTATAAAATCAATGAAATAATCAAAAGTAGAAAAGGCATGGGTGTGACTTAATATTGTCCCTCCCTGTACACTCTCGGACACTCAAAATAAGCTTTTGAACAAAATCGGTCAAATAGTACTAGAATAGAAGAAGTACTTTTCAGTTTTTTCAAATTTCTCAAAATCGTCACTAACATTTTTGATTAAAATTCAAAATAATTATTTTCTTCATGCTCTTTAAAAAGTAAATCAATAAAATTTTTCGTGAAAATTGTTTGAAGTACACTTTACTGATGTACTTTTTCAGTTTTTTTCGATGTTCTCAAAATTGGCTCTAACGATTTTAATTAAAATTCATACCCTGGATTCTCTTTTGTGTATAAAATATACAAATATGAGATTAAAATTTTTACAAATAACCTATAGTTTATTTCAAGCAGTCAATATTTAAAAGGCAGCTATGGGAAACTAAATATATAACGACACAAAAAAATCTGTTGCTACGAGTCACACCAGATCTTTTAGTTATTAATTGTTTTAATTGAAAAAAATAAATTACAATATGATCTTGATTTTTCTAGGTTTGTTGACGACACAAATGTGTATCGTGTAACAATTCACAAAACATTTGAAGGCAATCTCACTACAAAACCCATTAACGGGGCAATTTTCATTTTCAATCCTCGTACTGGACAACTCTTCCTCAAGATTATTCATACATCTGTCTGGGCTGGACAGAAACGTCTTGGGCAATTGGCCAAATGGAAAACAGCCGAAGAAGTTGCTGCTTTAATTCGTTCACTTCCTGTTGAAGAACAACCGAAACAAATTATTGTCACAAGAAAAGGAATGCTTGATCCTCTTGAGGTAAAAATTTTTCATTAATTAATTTTCCTGATGGTTAACTTTGATTATTTATTTATTTTGAAATTTGTCTTAATATTTTCAGGTCCATCTTTTGGATTTCCCTAATATAGTAATTAAAGGTTCAGAACTTCAACTTCCTTTCCAAGCTTGTTTAAAAGTTGAAAAGTTTGGTGATTTAATTCTTAAAGCAACTGAACCTCAAATGGTTCTTTTCAATCTCTATGATGATTGGTTAAAGACTATTTCTTCTTATACGGTAAATATTTATATTTTAAAAATATTTTTCTTTATAATTTTTATTATTAACTGTCATTATTTTACTTTTTCAGGCATTTTCTCGATTGATCTTGATATTACGAGCTCTTCATGTGAACACGGAACGAACCAAAGTGATACTGAAGCCAGATAAAACCACAATAACCGAACCTCACCATATTTGGCCCACACTCTCTGACGAAGAATGGATCAAAGTTGAAGTCCAGCTTAAGGACCTCATCCTGGCCGATTATGGCAAAAAGAATAAGTATGTTAATAAGTTAATATATGGAGAGAAAATATTCTATTACATTCATGTTAGAAATTCGATGCCGAGGTTTTTATGAAAATACATGTTTTAAGTTCCCCTGAGTCCAAAAAAGTGGATTCAGCAAAATGGTCTCTCTGCACTTCTCTAATACATCTTATTTCATTGCAATCCTAGATGTAAACTACTTTTGGTTTCAAATGAGGTTTGCTGGGAACTCAGCCCCTATTTAGAGGGAGGGTCAGAGTCGTCCTTTATCTAGAAAGCTGCCCATTAGGGTGGTCCTTATTTTGAGAAAGATGGAATTTTCTCAAAAAAATGAGCCCTATATTTTTTAAGATTTTTCCAAGCAAAATAACCCGTACCGGTAAGCAGTTGAAATTTAGCACTTGTTTTGAATAGACTTTTCTGGCAATAATAAACTTTCGAACGTTACTTTTAAAAATTTCTTTCTAAAATTATGCAACTTACGTTTTTGGGTTTGCTGAATTAGAATTTGAATTCAGAGACATAAAAAACCTATTAAATTAAATTGATAATATTTTTGACAGCTAGGACTGTCTAAAATGAATTTTTGACAGCAAATTCGAGCTCAGAAACCCCAAAACGTAAGTATTCCAAGTATCATAATTTTATAAAGAAATTTCTAAAAGTTAGGTTCGAAAGTTTATTATTTTCAGAAAAGCCCATTTATAAAACCCATGTTAAATTTCAACTGCTTACTGACTCGGGTTATTTTGCTTGGAAAAATCTGAAAGAATTCAGGGCACATTTTTTTGACATTCTAAACCAATTTCCGGGAGGAGATCGATCAAATTCCTCCTTTTTCAAACCTGCCAAAAGAAAAAGAATAGATTTATGTTCATATATTGAAGAAATTTGATTATAATTAATTTCTCAAAATATTTAAGATATTAAAAAATTATTCGTAGGATTAGGATAAGCAGCCACCAAGTGATAAAAAAAACTATTTGATTATCGTCGACGTTTCGAAATTACATCGATCCCATCTTCAGGACGATAAACTGTTATTGTTGCTTAGATAGATGCAATTTCGGTTCATACAAAAATAAATGATTAAATTTGCATATAGGCCTACCATTAGATGAGAATTGCCGTGGGCGCATGGGCTGTATTTTAATTTGTGGCAAATGGGCCCGAAACAACAGCACTGGCCAAGATTGAAAGGCCTAAATCAGTCTTCCAATCTTGGCCAGTGCTGTTGAAATAGATTAATTGTGAAAATAATGAATTTGTATAGAAAATATACATACATACATTTTGCTCATTTCATTTTTATTTTTAGTGTTAATGTGGCTTCTCTGACTCAATCTGAAATTCGAGATATTATTCTTGGAATGGAAATCAGTGCCCCTTCAGCTCAACGACAGCAAATTGCCGAAATTGAAAAACAAACAAAAGAACAATCTCAATTAACAGCTACAACAACACGAACAGTCAATAAACATGGAGATGAAATAATTACCTCAACGACTAGCAATTATGAAACTCAAACGTTTTCAAGTAAAACTGAATGGCGAGTTCGAGCAATTTCAGCAACCAATCTTCATCTTAGAACTAATCATATCTATGTGGCCAGTGATGATATCAAAGAAACTGGTTATACCTACATTTTACCAAAGAATGTTCTCAAGAAGTTTGTTACGATTTCCGATTTACGTGCACAGGTATATTTTTTTCATAATTAAAAATCCTTCACCTGAAAAATGTTTACTCTTTAATAAAGATATCGTAGGGGAGTTCAATCCAGAACGATATGATTTTGGCGATAAAAAAGGTGGTGCGGGCGCTTGTTTTCTGTATTATAATTGCAAATATCATGAGCTCAAGTCAGAAAGAATTAAGTTTTCTAAATTTTATATTATTTTAATTTATTTCCCAACTCCCTCTCCTCATAGAATGGACACTGAACCTTTTGAGTTTCCATTTTTTTTTTAATGATCATTCTCTTTTTTTTAACGCTTCTATTTAAATTTCATTAAATCTGACGGTTCTTATCTCCCAAACGATATCGCCCTAGTGCTGTCTAATGTTTATTTCATTGTATTCAATATTAATTTGAGAAATCAATTTTTATTTTAGATTTCAGGTTATCTATATGGCGTCAGTCCTGCGGATAATCCTCAAGTGAAAGAAATTCGTTGTATAGTAATGCCGCCTCAATGGGGAACCCATCAAACTGTTCATTTGCCCCATCAATTGCCACATCATCAATACTTGAAGGTATTTTTTTCCATTCTTGTTTTTTCAACCATTTTTTAATCCTTACATGGCTTTGTTAAAAACATTTATCACCACATGAGGATTTTATTTAACTCGGTATTTTGATTTTCTTTTAGGAAATGGAGCCTCTTGGTTGGATCCACACTCAGCCAAATGAACTTCCTCAACTTTCTCCTCAGGATATCACATCCCATGCAAGAATAATGGCTGATAATGCTTCTTGGGATGGAGAAAAGACGATTATTATCACCTGCAGTTTCACACCCGGTTCTTGTTCTTTAACTGCTTATAAACTAACACCTAGGTATTTTTATTTAGTAATAAAAAATGTATTTATTAATTATATTAAAAAAATCTTATGCTATAATTTTTTTTTAGTGGTTATGAATGGGGTCGGCAAAACACCGATAAAGGAAATAACCCCAAAGGATACCTTCCAAGCCACTATGAAAAGGTTCAAATGTTGCTGTCAGATCGTTTTCTTGGATTCTTTATGGTGCCCACACAAGGCTCTTGGAATTATAATTTTATGGGTAAGTAAAATTTAGAATTTCTGGTCGCAGGTTATCGATGATTTGTAAATTAAAATAAAAGATACAGATAAAACACCTGGTTATCCATTTCAAGATATTTATTAATTGTAGAAGATGACACAGAAAAATACGTATTAAAAGTGTGTTTATTTAAAATTAGTGTTAAATGCTTTATTTGTATATATTTATATTTAGTCTCTATTATCTTAAAATAAAATAAGATAAATCGTTTTTAATGCACTTGAATTCTAGTTAAAAAACAAATTGACGAATCTCAATTTTTGTTGACATACTTGACATAGGAATTCGGAAGTTTCTGAATACGAACTACAATTCTTCCCACTTGTAGGCATTTTTTAAAATTTTCTTAGTTTTTGGAATGATGTGTGTCTGTATGTCTATATGTTCACCAACGAAAACTATTTATTCAATTTTTTTGATATTTTGCATAGATAAACTAGGAGTAAAGACCAAGAACTGAAAAACTTTTGGAAATCCAGACCATCACCAAAAAGAGCAAGAACTTGACATTAAAAATTCCTTCTTTTTTTTAGGCGTGCGCCATGATCCAAATATGAAATATGACTTGCAACTCAGCAATCCCAAGGAATTCTATCATGAAGTTCATAGGCCTGCCCATTTCTTGAATTTCTCATCTTTGGAAGAAGGGGATGGAGTTGGTGCAGATCGAGAAGACATGTGTTCTTAAAAACATTTTTATTCTTTTACTTTTAACAATTTTTTTATTTAATTTTGTATTATATACACTAAAGAATTTAAAATATTGCAATTATGATATATAATAGAAAAATTGATAGATGTTAAAATTAGTGTTAAATAAAAAAAATTATAATTTTAAATAATAATTAATATGATAAATTAATAATAAAAATTAATAATAATCGTTGTCTTTTATTTATGGAAATAAAAGCCCAAATGTCTCGCCTACTAAATTTACTGACAATTATAAGTTCGATTAGTTATATACCATATAAGAAGATATTTTTGTGTTGCAATCAAACAATAAAATGAAGAGAGGAAACATTCATTTTATTAAGAGGATTTGAAAAAAAAAAAAATGAAAGAAACCTTAACCAGTATATAGGATAAATTTATAGTGAGTAATATTCCCTGATGCCATTAGAAGAAAATATTCTTAAGATTATTGGGGAAATAAATTTTTAAGTTAAATATACCCAAAACCCCCCAAAAAAATACTACAAACTATTGGATATCCAAATTTAAAGTGAGTAAATTATAGTATTAATAATATATAAGCTGAAGGAAGTTGCTGTTGATGTTATGGAATGGAAGAGAGCAAGTACACGTTTCGGACATGTCTCCTTTTCGTTTTTGAGTTTACAATAATATTTAGTATATTTTTTCTTCTAAAAGATGGCATCATGATATATTTTACTCTGTATAAATTTGGTTTCCCAAGAATCTTTTTGGTACATTTTCTTCTAATAGATGGCCTTAAAAACTACGAAGTTACCAAGAAGGCATCTAATAAAAGAAGCTTGAACAAAGTCACTTAAATGTTTAAATAAATTAAAGATTCCTTTGCGTAAATCGCTTTCACAAACGGTCCTGCCAATGACGGAAAATTTCTTTGATATTTAGGAATTTAAATTTAATCTTTTTTTGAATATATTTAACAAAAATTTCAAATAGTAAAATAATTAATGAAAAAATCCACATTATTCCTAAAAGAAAAAGTGTAAAAGATATATCTTGAAATTCAATTTCTATACGATTTGTAAGAAAATCTTCCTCTTTTAAATTGGATTTATCCCAAATCATGTTTTGCAAACGTTTGATTAAACCATTATTAAGGGCTCGCAAAAGCCTAAAAAAAGAGAACATTTTTTTTCTTTTCTACTTCTAAAGCTGACCCTTCACTGAAACCATATTTTTTGAATAATTGAAGGGTCCGTCCGAGTATATATAATATATACAGTGGGGCCACAAGTGCCTGATCTGCTCGAGAGTGGAGTCAACCAAAACATAAATAAATAAAAAATCATCTTTTTTAATGCAACTGAGGGGGAAAAGCTACTTTTAAAGTACGTAACACTTCAGAAAGCTAAGCATTTTCAAAATAAATAGGAAAGGAGCGTGCAGCCAGGTAATCAGTCTCCACGAAATTAAACTCTCTGTTAAGGAAACAGTTTCGGTTTTAATGAAATAAAGCCATCTTCAGTTCAATAGGAGACAGTATGAACTCGAATGACAGAGCATTGAGTCAAATAAGCATTGCATTGTATTTTTGTACAAACAATTTATATATACGATAATAATACACACCAAATGACATCTCCACTATTTGACTCAATGCTTCGAGTTGATACTCTCGACTATTGGACTGAAGATGGCTTTATTTCATTAAAACCGAAACTGTTTCCTTAACAGATAGTTTAATTTCGTGGAGACGGATTACCTGTCGGCACGCTCCTTTCCTATCTATTGTTTAACTACAACAACAACTTTATTTCTTCAAAGCTAAGCATTTTCGTTGCCTAAGCTCAAAGTTCCATTTTCGAGCAGATCAGGCACTTGTGGAGCCCACTGTACCAATCAAGGGCGTAGCCAACAATTGGAGTAGAGGGGGGCAGAATGAGAAGGTATAGATGTAGATTATGTACAAATGCAATGATTTAACAGGGAACACTTTTTAATATAGAATACGTTCGAACAATAAAACACAATTGGAATTTGAAATCACTTTTTCTAAAAAAAAAAATCACTGTCTACGTAAAATGCATTATTATTTATTTTTTGGGGGAGGGGAGGGGGAAGTAGCTGTTCCCTCCTGAGCCCCCCCCCCCCCCTTGGTGATGTCATCGTGCCAATGCCTTTTGCTTTCGTGAGAATATTTATTTAGTACAAATATGGTTTTATTGAAGGGTTAGCCTAATTCTCATACTATTTAAAATTTATTTTACTTACTGAAAGTTAATAACATGACGATATTCATTCTTTTTAGTGAATGCAATTGATATCTGTTTGGATGAAACACTTTCTGGTAATTTTTTAACTTTACAAGGAAGTTTTGTTAAAAACATTTCCGCTACTTGAGTTAAACAGAAAAAGGCCATAGGCTTTTTTTTCGCCTTGCAAATGTTAGAAAGACCTTCGTTAATTGTTTTGGGTAGAGACTTTCGAAATGGATTAAGATATTTATTAAAAATCATCATATCAACATATTCTTTTGATTGCTAAAAGATGATAGATTTTTAAATTTTTCTAATTTATATACTGAAGATTAAAGAAATGAAAATTTTACCGAAAATCTGTTGAAATATGCTGAGTTTTGAGTGGTTGTGAAATTGTAATTATTTTTTTCTAAAAGCCCCTACAAATAATAAATAATAATAAAATTAGCACTTTTCTTTTATTCATTTACTATTTTTTCTGTTAAGGCAGGTGGCTGGTTTAATACAGGGGCGTATATAAGGGGAGAGGGGCGAGGGGGCCCGGGCCTTACTAAAATACTTATGCCTCCCTCCACCTCCCCTTAACATATAGGTCTATAGTTTTTAATATTCCAAAATTTAAATGTTCACTAAAGAAACTTAAATAATGGGTTTTAGGAAGAAATCCGTAGGTAATTATTGAGCAAATAAAATCGAATTATCTCCCTTTGGGGTGTGGGTGGAAAATACTGCAGTAGAGGCCATGCCTTGACTGCTTGCTCTATCTCATACTATTAAATACAATAGCCACCTTACTACTTCGAATAGAACCTTAAGATTGGTGAATGGCCAAGTTTGAGCGATAAAAGCCGACTTGGAAACAATATGACCTCCTATTTCGGAATTCATCATCAGAAATAATATGAAAATTGAACAGGAAACGATTCGACAGCTTGTAAACTTTGAAAGTTTATTTTGATCTGAAAAATAAAAAAAAAAATAATTAAATTGACTGTTTTAAAGATAGAAAACTTCGAACGAGGGTAATATTCTATATATATATATATATATGCGAAGATAAGTTTTCTCGGATTAAGACGCGTGGGATGTTGAGATTTACTCGACGTTTCGGCTCTCCTTTTGGAGCCATTTTCAAGAGAGGGGGGGGGGGGTTAGGGGGTAATAATGGGGGGAGGAGGGTTTGTTGTGTAATTGTGTCTGTGTTCTGTTTGGGTTGACTACGGGGCCTCAATCTGCCTACTCCCCAAGTGCGATTTGTTGTCCCCCCAGTCATCAAACAACAAATCTCACCTCGAAATAACTCCTCCAGAATTGGGTGTATCGAAGAGTTGGGTGCATGCAAGCATATATATATTAGGGTGTCCCTTATTTTTCGATTTTTATTTTTTTTTTGGTTATACCCTCTAATTTTTTTACTTATATTCTAAAACACTCGTAAATAAAATTTGACCCCATTTGGAGTTCATTTACCTCCCCCGACCGTCTTGGGCGGGATTTTGAAAATTTTTATTTTTTTGCGTATACGTTCACATTTTGTTTATTATATTAAAAAATACCCACAAATCAAATTTTACGTCAATCGGAGTTCATTTAGCCCCCCCGACCCCCCTGTGAAAAAATTTCGAAATTTTTTTTTCTCGGATAGGTTATAATTTTGTTGATTCTATTAAAAAAACACTCGCAAAATAAATTTTACATCATTGAAAGTTCATTAACTACCCCCTACCCCCTTGAAACATGCCCAGTTAGGTGAGAGTATTGGCGCGCCCCGCGGCGACTTCCTATCTTTAATATGCAATTATTTAATTTTGTTGAAATAATTTGATTAGAAAATAATAAAACAAGAAATTAAATACCAATATTTACTTAAAAGTACAAAAAAGTAATAAATTTTGTTGATATTTCCTTTTTTTTACAGTCGGGATAAAAATGCCTCCTTTCTGCTCCTGCTCACAACGTTGAAGGAATGGCTTTTGGTCTCCCTCAACGATTATTATGAAAGTTTTCTATTAGCATTACAGCCCTTTCAGCTGTATCATTCACAGCTTTTAGAGAAAGAACTGGTCTTTTGACTTCTAAATCTGCCACGAGAGAGGATTCTCTTCAAAAAGAGTGTCGTTCTACTTTCAATGGAGAATATCTTTTTACGAAATCCTATAGACTTTTCTTCTTTAAATTAATTACCATCTTCGTTTTTACAATTTAATATTTATTAATTCAAATATCCAACAAAAGATAGGGTGCCGCCCGGAGTAGAACCACGAATCCACTGATTTATATTCAGTGTGCCCTAACCGCTGGACCACAGCATGGTATTCGGTTATTTGAGATCATTCAGAATCACGTGATGTATATAATATCTTATATATTATATGTATAATTTCTTATTTATCTTCGTTTTTGTTTGTCAATTTTATCATCCAAAAGCGATATACCCAGTAAAGAAAAAGACCTCTTCTTCAGTTAAATTATATTTGGAGGAAATTTAGGGTTTAAGCTATGGATTCAATGTATTTCGGCAGTAAAGGCAAGTTTTCAAGATTTTAGCTTTCTGAAAGCATTACAAGATTACGAAAGGTTCCGATCATTTTTAAAGCAGCCTTAAGAAAATTTTTCCCTAATATAATTTAACTAGCGAAGTGATCATTATATCTCTTTTGGATGGTGAAGTTGACGTCCAAACAAAAACGAAGATGGTAATTAATTTAAAGAAGAAAAGTCTATAGGATTTCGTAAAAAGATATTCTCCATTGAAGGTAGAACGACACACTTTTTGAAGAGAATCCTCTCTCGTGGCAGATTTAGAAGTCAAAAGACCAGTTCTTTCTCTAAAAGCTGTGAATGATACAGCTGAAAGGGCTGTAATGCTAATAGAAAACTTTCATAATAATCGTTGAGGGAGACCAAAAGCCATTCCTTCAACGTTGTGAGCTGGAGCAGAAAGGAGGCATTTTTATCCCGACTGTAAAAAAAAAGGAAATATCAACAAAATTTATTACTTTTTTGTACTTTTAAGTAAATATTGGTATTTAATTTCTTGTTTTATTATTTTCTAATCAAATTATTTCAACAAAATTAAATAATTGCATATTAAAGATAGGAAGTCGCCGCGGGAGCGCGCCAATACTCTCACCTAACTGGGCATGTTTCAAGGGGGTAGGGGGTAGTTAATGAACTTTCAATGATGTAAAATTTATTTTGCGACTGTTTTTTAACAGAATCAACAAAATTATAACCTATCCGAGAAAAAAAAATTTCGAAATTTTTTCACAGGGGGGTCGGGGGGGCTAAATGAACTCCGATTGACGTAAAATTTGATTTGTGGGTATTTTTTAATATAATAAACAAAATGTGAACGTATACGCAAAAAAATAAAAATTTTCAAAATCCCGCCCAAGACGGTCGGGGGAGGTAAATGAACTCCAAATGGGGTCAAATTTTATTTACGAGTGTTTTAGAATATAAGTAAAAAAATTAGAGGGTATAACCAAAAAAAAAATAAAAATCGAAAAATAAGGGACACCCTAATATATATATATATGCCTGTTACTCTATTTCCCAGGAAATGTATTGTATATGATGGATAGTCTCAAGTTTATGAATAAGGCCCTTCAGCTTGCAATAATTAATTCAAATTCGAAGAGAATATTCGAAAGAAGTTTCCCTAAGTTTGTAAGGGATTAAGAAAAGATACATTTATGTATTTTCTTATAAATGAAAAAAAGAGGGGGCCAAGTCCTCCTGGTTAAAAGCGAGGGGTGTCGAAGGTGGGCAGTGCGGCTAGTACTATTAAAAGTTAGTATTGCTTTTCAAGAATATTTGATCAAGTAATGGAGTTAAAAATATATAAAAAATATTTGGAATTCGAATGTTCGTTCCGCACTTCTTAATTAGGAACAGACTATTGACAAATGAAAATTTTTTAAGCTATTGAAGATGAAATCATTTCCTTGAAAAAATAATCATATTTTCAAATATTCACAAATTAAAACTTTCCTAAATACCCTCCTCGAGATTTTAACAAAGAAAAGAGGTCACAACGAGTACCCAGAGATGAAAGAATACAAAAGGTAATAGGCATATCCAATCAAAATATTAAGCAATATTAGTAAAAGGTCTAATTTGAGGATCATACAATATTATCTAATTACCTTGTCCACATAATAATCCAAAGACATAAAATACATTTTGCAGAACATGGGTATTTTCTTTTAAAAATATAGTCCGTGAATTATAATTCTGATGAATTAAATCAAACAAAGTTAAAAATATTCCGCTACCAACTATGCTGAGGATTAGAAGTGCCCCGAATGAATTGAAAATTAAATTTCTAAAAATCGTTGAATATTTTGTTTTTTTGTTTCCTTCCGCAATGTAGATATCCTCCCTAAAACAGATTTGAAATTTTGAAAAGGTAATCAAACCATAATAAATATAAATATAAAACATAAATATGTTTAGTGATAAATTTCAGGAGAAGTGGCTCAATGTAAAATGAGAAGTGAGTGAGGAGTTCAAGGCAGCCCAAAGCAATAAAGAAAAAATATATTTCTTTCGCTTTATTTTAATCACTTGTCGACGTTTCGGCCGATATTCCGTCCTTCATCAGGGCAATGTGCTGTTTGCCTCGAGCTTAGAGGGGCTCTTGGCAGCTCCTCCATCCTCCATCACTATTGAACCAGAAGTCATGACTAGGGGTGTTCGATTATGGAAATCGATTGAAATAATCGATTATTTTTTAAGAAATAACACTGTGCGGCAAGATAAAAAGCCCCGAGATAATTCCTTCAGATTCTTAAGTAAAATGACCTCGTGAATCCAAATATGACCTCCGTTTTCCCCCCACCACGTACCGTTTTCTGGGAGAGCCCCCTACTTATTTCCACCCCTTTTCGTTAATTATAGGGCCATGAATCAAATTTGGAGGGGTGAAAAGGAATTTTTCAGCCTCAACATTTCTTCAGAAGGTCCGAAGTGAAAAGTTAAAAAACATTAACATTGGTTCCAAGGGGGGGATGTAGGGGAGGATTTTGTCCCTTAAAATGCAAAAAAATCATTAAAAATCATCGATTTTTTCACAATTTTTTCACTGATTATCTACATATTCCAGCGGACAGACCCACCTCACCCTTCCTTAAACATCCCTCAACTAAAAAAAAATATATAGGATAAAGCGGGTGGGGTGTGAGCGATTCCGAAGCCCACTCAAGCTCAAACTTGGACAAGAAGTAATTTCTACCCCTTTAGATAAAATATGGAAATATTGAAGGACATAGAAGAAACCGTATATTTAACTTTAAATTTGTTATGTAGCGCGCCTACCTCCTATACCAAACGTCGCGGGTTCGGACCCAGGCAGTCCGAAGATTTTATTTAAGCCATTTGGATACCAGATGGCTTAAATAGAAGTGCCTGACCCCACAATAGATATATTCTCTACAACGGTTATCGTCAAAGTCTTAAATGGCCTAAGTTGCCGAAAAGACTGTGTGAATGTGTGTGTGAGTGTGAGTGTGAATGAGAAAAAAGTGTGAATGTTTTTTATAAAAAAAAAAAAAAAAAAAAAAAAAAAAACTTTAAATTTGTAAAGATCAGCCCAAAAAAATGAAAGTTATAGCCGCATATTTGCCAATTAGACCAACTGTGCAGCGAGGAGCTGTGAATCTTCCATCTTCTTGTAAGGGCTTCGGAATCGCTCACCCCCCACCCGCTTTATCCTATATATTTTTTTTAGTTGAGGAATGTTTAAGGAAGGGTGAGTTGGGTCTGTCCACCTGAATATGTAGAAAATCAGTGAAAAATTTGTGGAAAAAATCGATCATTTTTAATGATTTTTTTGCATTTTAAGGGACAAAATCCTCCCTGACATCCCCCCTTGGATCCAAATGTTAATGTTTTTTAATTTTTCACTTCTCTAGACCTTCTGAAGAAATGTTGAGGCTGAAAAATTCCTTTCCATCCCTCCAAATTGGATTCCCTATAATTAACGAAAAGGGGTGGAAATAAATAGGGGGTTCTCCCCCGAAAAGGGCACGTGGTGGGGGAAAACGGATGTCATATTTGGATTCAGGAGGTCATTTTACTTAAGAATCTGAAGGAATTATCATGGGGCCGGAAAAAAGTTTCATTTTGCCGCACAGTGTAGTCGATGGATTATCGATTAATCGATTATTTTGCACAGCCCTAGTCATGACATCAGATGAATGTTCGCAAAAATAATACATCAGGAGTTGCCAAGATCCCCTCTAACTTCGAGGCAAACAGCATATTGTCTTGATCAAGGCCGGATATCGGAGGGGAAACGTCGACAAGTGTATAAAACCCCTTTTCCTTTTTCCCCCCATTGATTCAGATTTTTTTTGATTTTTTTTTTTCCTCCCATTTCTCTATCTTCCCTATGATACAAGATAAGTGTCTTCAGAGATTTCAATCACAAATGAATATCTTTTAAGAGATCTAATAATTGATTTTTGAATTTTAAAATTTGACAATTTTGAGAAATCGAAAAACTGAAATACATCAGTAAAGTCTAGTCACTTCCGATTTTGATTACTTTTTTTCCTCCCTTTTCTTATTAAAATTTCACCTCCTCTCATTCCTTCTCTTAAAATTGAACACACACACCCCACCCACCCCACCCACCCACCCACCCCCACACCCACCCACCCACCCACAGACAGACCATGTCCGAAACCACTTTTTATTACCTCAAACGTGAATCCATCAAATCTCGCATCAATTTTTGACATGATCCTCTTTCTCTCTATATTTTTCTTATACAATAAAGCGAAAGGGAAATATGATTTTTTCTTTATTGCTTTTGGCTGCCTTGATCTCCTCACTACTCATAAATATCTTTACTTACATTGATCTGACAATTGGTAAAGAAAAATCAACTGCTGTGTTCCTGAGGGGAGTTTGCATAAAAGCCGTGAGGGATACATCGGCCCTTCCATAATATAATTCACCAATTATACCATTCCAAGTGCCATTTTCATACAAACCCCATGCCAATTTTTCATTTATAATTTGTATTATTCTAAAAAAAAAATTCATTATTCAATGTTTTATGGAAAAAGTTGTTTATTACAGTCAATAGGCTTATTAAAGATACAAAAAAATGCTTTCATATCCCACTTAGGAGATCCTTTTTGAGACTTCTTATTCAATATAGCCGTCCTGCGCTCCTAACACACTCTCAATCCTCGCTCTAAAGAGCGAGCATGGCGTCTTCAAATGTTCTAGATCCTTGGTCGCAAACGCTGCTTTGATGGCGGCTCGGAAGGAGGCGATGTTGAGGAGCCTGGACTTGCTGGTTTGTCTCTCGAAAACGCGCCAAACATGGAAGTCAGAAGGGTTCAGGTTGGGACTTTAGAAGACTACAAATCCTTCAACCAAAAAATATCATTTTCAGGGAATCAATGTTGGATTAAATGACTTGTATGAGCAGGTGCATCGTCTTCTTGGAAAATGTACGGCAGGTCATACAAAGATCATATCCACGGATGATACAGAGATCCATCCACGGTGCAACATGGGTACCCGAAGAATCTTAAAATCTCGGACAGCGTTCTTCCAGCGCGAAGACTTTCTACCTACGCCGCTCATTCCAAGTTTGGCTCGGCCATTTTGAGATTATTCAAGTCTTAACGATGTATCTAGTATACCTGAGCGCCTATACCTGAATTCTAATATACTGAGAAATTCAAATTCAATTTTGCCCGGATTTTGGTGATGCACCCACTATATATATAATATTGCCAATAACATAATAAAAGTATTAATTAAATGGTAATAAATTCTAACAAAACATACTCCCCCCCTCCCCAGGCAGAGACGGCTACAATAATGATGGTGTGGAAGCCACGAGGCGCGGGTTCGGATCCCAGGCAGTCCGATGAATTTATTTAAATCATTTGGATACCAAATGATATATATAAATGTGCCTGGCCCCCTATTATATATCGTTTATAAATAATTTGTATCGTTTAAAGTCTATATGGGCTAAGATGCCGAAAAGACTAAAAAAAAATACTTACTCTAATTGTAATGTATCTTTCAAAAGATCCCAAACTTTTCCTATATAGCCTTCGATATGTATTTTATTTCCTTTTCTTATTATTAAGGCAAATGGAGGATCCTTATATAAAAAACAAAGAAATATGTTAATTATCTATTTGAAAGAGACAAAATTAATTTGACGAACTTCAAGAGCAACTCCTCGCAATCGTAAACCTTTCAAGTTCATACGAAAATTATGATTATTAAAACGCCATGATAAAAACGGATGGACGTGTAAATCAAGATTTTCAGTCACTCGGAAAATCTCAAAAATTTCCCATTTCAAGGATGAATATTGTTTAAAGGCAAATGCCACACGACAATTGATTTTTATAAAAGATGTTTTTAGAAAACTCTGATCCTGGTAATATGAGAAAATGAGCCATGAAGAACTGCAAAATTGAGAATCAGTCGAGAGTTCCTTGTAAGGAAAAATAAATAATTAGTGAAATTCTTAAATTAAAAAAAAAAAAACAAACACAAATAATATAAAATATGGATATTTACATTTAAAATATCTATATCATTTTGAGAATGTAACAAGATTACATTTAAAGGCTGAAGTTGATGACAATTACGATCATTACGATCCTGAATATCCAGAGTTCCTGAAGAAATTCTTTTAGAAGACAGATATTTATTGAATGACTTCGAAATTTTTTCAACTAAAAATAATTAAGAAAACAAATTTAAATAATAGAGATCAATCAACTGAAAATCTTAAACCCTTAAACGCGGTATCGGCAATCTTTTTTTGCCCATACCGACACCAATTAAAAAGGGTTTATAGTTTTTGTAGTTACTTTATATTTTATAAATGATTTTATTTTAGGTGGATACCGGCAAAGCAAAACCGAACCGAAGTTCTGATTAAGAAGTGCTTAGTTTATAAAATATCCAAAGAAGAAAGTGGATTTGACTCTCGCGAGAGCTAAAACTTTTTTTATTTACAAAATATTTATAAAATAAATAAAACAAATAATTTGGCATAATTTGACATGTAAATTTCGTTGTATCAGGTGGAAAAGCCCAGATGTAACACATAGACAAGTATAGGCCTATGTGTGAGTTTTGAAAAAATCATTTAACAGTTAACAGGGCCGCAGACAGACTTGACGGGCCCCGGAGCTACAAAATAATACTTCCCCCCCCCCCCACCCTCAATTTTTTTTTAGGATGTTAAAGGCTATTGTGCCAACAATTTTTTACACAGTTTTTGACACAATTTTTGAAACGATTGTCCATAGCTTAGAATATTTATTTAAATAAAGTTATTTAAAAATTTTTCAAAATTTCCTAAACATAGGGTTACCATAAGTTATTGAGGTCAGATCTTGACTTCCGGGGTCTGAGGGTATGGAAAATTTTTTAAAATTAGACACTGAAATCCGCGTTTTTAGCTATCTTGAGACGGGAAAAATATCTAACTTGCTTTGAGCTTAAAGGGCCCGGGCCCCTCAGGAAAATATTTCAAGAAAAATATTTTTTTTATTGAAATTTTAAGATTTGAGCTTAAAGGCCCCTAAGGAAAAAATTTAAAAAAAAAAACGATTTTTTTTTTTTATTGAAATTTTAAGACTGAGTTTAAAGGGCCCGGGCCCCTCAGGAAAATATTTCAAGAAAATGATTTTTTTTTAATTGAAATTTTAAGACTGAGTTTAAAGGGCCCGGGCCCCTCAGGAAAATATTTCAAGAAAATGATTTTTTTTTTATTAAAATTTTAAGATTTGATACAGGACCAAGGGAGTAGGCAGCCAATAAGTGAGCCTCTATATTAAATAAAAACTCTCAAGTGTTGAGACGTTTCGGCTTTATTCTGCTAATGCCATCATCAAACGTCTCAACACTTGAGAGTTTTTATTTAATATAGAGGCTCACTTATTGGCTGCCTACTCCCTTGGTCCTGTATCAACTATATCTACAGCCACTCAATCTTATATCTATTTTAAGATTTGAGTTATTTTAAGATTTGAGCTATCTTAAAATTTGAGCTTAAAGTGCTCGGGCCCCTCAGTAAAAAATTTAAAAAAAAAACGATTTTTTTTTATTGAAATTTTAAGATTTGAGCTTACAGGGCCCGGGCCCCTTCAGGAAAAAAAATTTCAAGAAAATGATTTTTTTTTATTGAAATTTTAACTATTGAAATTATTTTTTATTAGAATTTTAAGGTTTGAACGCAAAGGGCGGGGGGGTATACCCCGGGGACTAGGGCTGGACGGTAATGGATTTTCATTACCGACCTCGATAATGAAAAAAACCGGTTTTTCTCGAAAGTCGGTAAAAATTTTTTACCGCCCGCGGAACCAAAGTTTGCCGCCGCGGAACATTTTTTTTTTTTTGCGGAACCAAAATTTTTCCCAGGCCGAAAAATATTTTACCTTTTTTTTAGAGAGCCAATTTTTTGCCGAAACATTTTTTTATTTTTTTCCCCCGTGGAACCAAAATTTTTCCCCGGTCGGAAAAATATTTTACCTTTTCTTTAGAGAGCCAATTTTTGCCGAAACATTTTTTCCTCCGCGGGGTGCCAATTTTTTGCCGAAACATTTCCCCCCCCCCCCACGGAACCAAAATTTTTTTTAGAGAGCCAATTTTTGCCGAAACATTTTTTTTCCCCGCGGAACCAAATTTTCCCCCGGCCGGAAAAATATTTTACCTTTTTTTTAGAGAGCCAATTTTTGCCGAAACATTTTTTTCCTCCGCGGGATGCCAATTTTTTGCCGAAACATTTTCCCCCCCCCACGGAACCAAAATTTTTTTTAGAGAGCCAATTTTTTGCCGAAACATTTTTTTTCTCGCGGAACCAAAATTTTTTACCGCCCGAAAAAATAGGTTTTTACCGACTTTCGAAAAAAAACCGGTTTTTATCGAATTAGAGGTTCGTTACCGCGTTTTCGGTAAAAAAATTTTACCGGTTTTTACCGGTAAACCGGTTTACCGTCCAGCCCTACCGGGGACCCCCTGTCTGCGGCCCTGACAGTTAAGAAATAATTTGTATAATGCAAAAGAGAATGTGCTAGAAATTTTGAAAATTTTTTGTCTAAAAACTGCCAAATTTCAACCTACAGAAAAATAAATCCTTTTTTATTAGTAAATGAACGCATCCTGCATTAGATTTCCGAGTGAATTCCTCTACAATTGAAAAAAATGATTTTTCATAAACAAATCCATTGATAGAAAGTACAAATTTAATATTTAAAATAAAAAATAGGTTTAAAAAATTCATTTTCTTTTTATTATAATAGATAAAAATACACTGTGGGGAATTTTCAATCTATAGAAATATTTTATCCACTGACATGCTTTTATACCGGTATACCTAATAAGCATAAGTTAATAGGTACATTAATTTCTCTATCATTAGATTTTATTCCATGACATAAATTTATTGATTCCCCAATTAGTTATTACTTCTAATATGTAATAATATTAATTTTAAGTAATTTTGAAATCAGGGAAATAAATTAGATTGTCAAGACTTAAATATTTAGCCTTGTGTTTGGTAAAAGTGATGGGGTGGGGGGTGGGTGATAACACTGGCATAAAGACGGTAGAATTGATTTGAATTGAATTGGCTGTACAGTAGGGTGGTTGCAAGGTATAAGGGGAGAAAATTTTTTTGGCTGTATTTTCGGCGGGAACCTCTTAAAAGTTGACAATTGGTGTAAAAAGTAGATTGTGAAAGTTTGAGCTCGATCGGATAACGATAAGACCTGCCTCATCGGCCCTAAATTTCATCGATTCCCCAAAATTTGACTATTAACATCTGTAACTCCTAGACGGTTAGTCCAACAAAAAAAAGTTCATCAGTAATTTTTTGAAGAGCATTAAATTTACTAAAAAAAAGTCCTTTAACATTTTTTAGTAAAACCAACGGTTTTCATGGTATGGGCAAAAAATCGAATATGGTTAAGAGGCACATCACATTGATTTTCAAATAACACTAATAGGGGTAATGAAATTTTTTTTCGAGTTCCGAAATAATTTCATCAGATTCTTAAGTAAAATGACCTCCTGAATCCAAATACGACCTCCGTTTTCCCCCATCCCGTACCGTTTTTGGGGGGAGCCCCCTACTTATGTTATTTCCACCTCTTAATCGAAGGGCCATGAATTAAATATGGAGGGATTAAAAGGAATTATTTTAGCCTTAATATTTCTTCTGAACGTCAAGAAAAGTGAAAAGTTTAAAAACATTCACGATCGCTAACTTTTTTTTCCCACCTCTTTATTATTTTTATTTTTTGTTCATCTAAATATCTCGCGGCACCCCTTAGCCATTCTCGCGGGACCCTTGGGTGCCGGGACACACCGGTTGGGAACCACTGATCTAAAGTATTATCAAAAAAAGCAAAAGCAACCTGCTCTTGGTTTAAATACCACAAATGATTTATAAGCTTAGACAATGCTACCCTTGATATGTCTCCATCAAGTTTTACTAAATTTCAGGCCCGTTGAGGCAGGTCTTAGGGTTATTCGATCACGCTCATCCTTTCCCTATCTCACTTTTACATAATTTAGCAACTTTCTAGAGGTTCCCGCCAAAGATATTCGGACATCAATTTCTTGCGACCACCCTACTGTACAGTGAGGGATAATATTAAGTCCCACCCATTCGTTTTATACTTGTGATTATTTCATTGTTTTTATAAAAGAAAATAAAAATCTTTATCGGAAATTTTCTAGGTTTGAACCATGAAGATTTCCATTAAAATATATATATTTTTTTTAAATAATGAAATAATCACAAGTAGAAAACGCATGGGTGGGACTTAATATTGTCCCTCACTATACAAATAATAAATTATATAAGATTTAAGGTGTATAAATCATTTTACATTTTAAAATAATCTTTAATTAGGGAATTTAAAAAAAAAAATTGAAGGTGTTACTATTAGAACTTTGCCCCATTCGTCCTCGGGGTTCAGATATGCCCAGGGACGTTAACAAATCCCTCCATTACAAATGAACTGATGGAACGACAGACATATTTTGTCTTTTATAAAATACAGTAGTATAATATAAATAGATATTAGAGATATATAACATAAATAGATATAGAATTATATATTACCTTAGATTGATAATGTAGAAAAAATTATTTGTAAATCAATTTTATAGTGACTAAATTATAGCCTGAAGCTATCTATTAGTGTTCAAGTTCCTTTTGTGAATGAACTCCATTAAGAAATATTTTGTACTTTCTGTGTAAAGAAAAGAATGGCAGCTGCAGCTATATATTATTTCATTTATTAGGCCCTCTAGGCTGATGTTTCAGTCTTGGTCCATCCTCAGAGCATGTGGGCTGTCAATATAGGCATACAGTCAAATATTTAATCATATATGTAGTGTACCCCTGTAAATAAAAACTATATAGGTTATAGGTAATTAATAATATTAATATTCTAAAATTTTCTGTAGATTCTTCCAGGTATTTCACTGTTGGATCTAAAGGAATTGTCGGAAGATTAAATCAAACCACCAATTGAGGCCATCAGCGCCTAACCCACATTCTTGGTTTTATGCCTTAGTATCTATTAAATTGTGTATTCCAGAGCAGCACTCTACTAATGTATCATGAGTAGCACTCTATCATGAGAAGTAATGTACTTCTCTGGAATTCACGATTTAATAGATAGGCCTACTAAGGCATCAAACCAAAAAAATGAAATGTGGGTTAGGCCGTTCTGACGCTGATGGCCTCAATTCATATCAGAGACAATTTATTGGTTCGCATAGCATAAAATTTTCTCTTACCTTCGGTTGTTTGTTCCACCAGATTCATATAATTATAAAGATCATATAAATTTTGTTAGAAACCATTCAAATTTTAAGGGAAGAAAGCGTTCTTTTTTGAAATGCCTGAGCTTATAACAATATTCAAATTTTTTTTTTATTGAGCTCTTTTAGAATTTCTTCTTTTTACAATTATGTTTGAAGTATTTTGTTGTTGTTTGGAAGGATTAGCCGTGTCTTTTATTTAGATAAGAAACGTTGCTGGTGAGCACCCCATAGAGGTTCCTTCCATGCCCCCCCAAAAAAATTATCCCTATCTTCTTTTAAAGCCCTTCGATCCAGTGAATAAATGGCCTTTACTCTAACAGCTTGTGGTCATTCAAAAAAATTTATTTTTCACTCTATCTTCAAAGAAGTGGAAAATAAAAGAAACAAATTCTAGAACATTCTTCAATCTACCAGTATTTTCATATTAGTAACTGATGTCCAAATAATTATAGAAAAGTTTCTTGAATGTGGAGATAAATGGCTAAGCAGGACAAGCTGAAGATAGATAGCTCGTCGAGAAATCTCCTCGTCGGGATTGAAAGGTGAGAGATGGTTGCTCACTCTATAGTCAGGCACGATATTCCATAAATTTGAAAGACTGCTTCAAACTCTTCAAACTCTATCAATTGGTGGCCTCAAGAAGTAAATATATTTTTTTCATGATGAAGGGTGATGAAACAAGGCGCTGGTTTGTTTTTTCTCCATAACCTTATTTTCACTTGTTAAATATTAATAGTTTTCGATATCAATAAATGTGAAAGTTGGGCCAAACGTCAGGTGGCCTGGTGCAAAGGAAAGCGCACCGATGCCTCAGAATGGCTGGAGATTCTGAGTTCCATTTTCGGGGGCCATGGAACGTTTGGCCCACCAACAAATAAACATTCTCAGAAATTTGTTAAATTAATTTGACTCGGTCTATAAGAATAAAATTTTAAGTAATTATGTCGATGCTCAAAGTTTGGATATTCGAGCTTCGAAAGAACAACAGAAGTAATGAGCAGTTTACATAATGGCCCCAGTGCTGCAATCTTCTTTCTCTCCAATAAATTAAGTGAATAAATTATAATAATCTGCGTGTTCAGGAGATTCTGTTGCTCCTTGGATAATTATAAGAAAGGAATGAAGATAATTCTTTATTCTTGATAAAATTTTTCTTTTTCTTTCATTTTTTGTTTTTTTGTATTAGTTGACTAAAACTCAATGTTAATTAAAGTAAATTAATTAATTGATTTGTTTAGTGTTTTTTGTTTCTAGCGCTATCCATTAATTGGAAGTTTTCTCCTGTTGGATATGCCTATTTTGATTAACAAATTTTATACGTGGTATTTAAGCAAAACCATTATTATTATTATACCTGTAAAAAACGAAATAATAGAAAAGATTATTATAAATATTATTTTTATAGTTAAGTTAATGTGATAACATACCAAATGTCTTTCTTCATGAAAATTATCATTCATCATTTCTTATTGCATGTTGAATTATAAAATAAATATTTTTGAGAATTCTTTTTACTTTCTCTTACCTATGTATATATGTAATATATATATAGAGAGAAAGTATTGGTTTCATGTCAAAAATTCGATGTCGAGATTTTGATGGATCTTCACGTTTTGAGGTCCCCTGAATTCAAAAAAGTGGTTTTCGCGACATGGTCTGTCTGTGGGTGGGTGGGTGGGTGGGTGTGTGGGTGGGTGGGTGGGTGTGTGGGTGGGTGGGTTGGTGTGTGTGTCTGTGTTCACTTTTAAGCATGAAGGAATTGAGCTATGAGGCTGAAATTTTATATATAAGTTAAACACCCCCCGGGACCGGAAAAATAAGCTTTTAATCAAAATCGGCCAAAGAGTACTAGTACTTTACTGATGTACTTTTTCAGTTTTTTTCGATTTTCTCAAAATTCGCTCTAACGATTTTGATTAAAATTCAAAAATCAATTATTTTTTAGATGCTCTTTCAAATGTATATTCTCGTTTTGCCCTCAAAATTGTTTGAAGACCACTTTACTCTTGCACTCCATAGAAAAGATAGAAGAAATGGTTGCCATGGTAACAAAATATAAATATTTTCCCATACTTATAAATTTTACATCTGAATTCAAATATTCCCTACTGCCGGGAACTAAATACATGTCGACACAAAAAATCTGGTGTGACAAGCACAGTACACAACTTTCGATTACCGAAGGTAAGAGAAAGTTGTGTGCTGTGCGACAGTCACACCAGATTTTTTAACCTGAGGAAGTAAGAAGTTCTTCTTTTGGAATTTGGTTTTCATGAGATACTTTTTTCCTATTCACTATTATTTTATTATTCATTCTGCCTCTTGATTATATCATTATTATTGAAATTACTTGCTTTTTAAAGAGATTAGTTAGGGATGGAATAAATATGTATATATTACTTCAGTTTCGCCGACCCCGCACCGCGGGATTAATAATGGCGAGGACAGAAGAAGAAGAATATTATAATGAAGTTAAAATACTTAATTTGCGGTTCAATAATGAGTCGGTTAAGATTATTGTTTTGCTTAGAAAATCACAGGTGTGTTCATAGACACTTCTATGAAATTTTCAACTTTCCACCGTTTGCTGTTATTTCATAGATAGTATTACATTATTCAGAATATCATTCTTCTGAAAAAATATTTTAATTATTTAGAGATAAATTAATTATATATATTATTAAAAAAATTACCTTTCAGTCTTTGCTCCTGTAATTTTGCTTCTAAAACGATTATATCAATTTTATTCCATTACCTCCAAGGTCTTTAAAAATCACTTTGTTGAAGGTGTATGTAACTAAGCACATCACATTTTCTCTATCTCTCTTTTAGTTTTCTGAATAATTATTTATTTATGGAAAATATTTAAATGAGTCTATTGTGTTATTGAACATGTTATAATCCTTGACCTAAAAAAAAAATCTCAATTAGTCTTAATATTAATCAGTTAATTTAAAAGAATATTGAATTAGTTTTCTAATTTAATTATTTTTACCTTTAATTCCCCAAAAAATTTTGAAAATTTTCTCTCTTCTCTACTTTTTCACACTAACATAAACACTAAATAAAAAATAAACACCAAAAAAGTTATTTTAATTTACTACAACAAAAAGTGTATGTAGTAAATGAAAATAATAAAAGAAGAAAAGCAAGGTTTTAAATAATTATCCCTTGCTTGCCGAATACAAATTATATATATTTGATCAATATATATATATATTTACCGTAAACCGAGAATCTGAAGAAATCGTGGGGGAGTCTGAAGAAATCGTATCAGTGAGAATGAACGTGATTTTTTGGATTACAAGCAAACGAGTGTGGGGGCTAACGTGAAAGAGATCCTACCTAGCCTAACTCAAAATAAGAAGAGAAAAGAGGGAGTATTTGTAACCCCGTCTCCACCATCAGATCAGTGGAGCCCTCGGGTTCCTAGCCTTAAGGATTGCAATTTTCACCCTCCAGGCTATTCCTGGAGAAATAGCAACCCTTCCCAGACTCGCTTTACTTATAGAGCCACCTCAAACCCATCCTCAAAGATACAAAAACATATCAGACTCCCAAATGCGTGAATAAAAGACGAATTTTCACAAAACACAAGAACACTTGAGAACCTGGACTACAGGTTAAAAAAAAAATCCCTCTCGTTGGCATGGTGCACCCTCCACCCCACTATATTTAAATCTTTAAACTATATTTAAGGTCTGAAAATAAATTTTCTAAATAAATATCGAAAAGTGAATACAATTAAATTTGTATTCCTTTAGCAATCATACCTTAAGCTCTGTGTACTAAGATGATGAAGAAATCCCTCGGCGGAAGAGGCTGTTTCTCTCTCTCGAGCGATGCATGTTTAGGGAGGAATTTGAATCTAATTTTTATTTCAATTTAGAAAAATTTATATTAATTAATTATTTTAAAAATTAGAAAAATTAAATATTAAATTTTGAAAAAAATCTCAAGTTAAATTTTTAGAAAGAAATTCTTTAAATGAAAAAAAAGCAAATTGAATTGGATTAAAATTTAAAATTTTTAAAAGCAAATTTTAATTAAAAGGAAAATAATTTAATTTTAAATATTTAAAAAAATGTAAATCCTATTTGGGGTCAGCTGAAAAAAAAAGAACATCCTAAAAGCTAATCTAATCTAGCCCCTTCTATATTCTTGCACCATGCATAATGTACCTTAGTTCTGTTTTGTTGCCCCTCAGCGATCTGAAACAAAAAAAGAAAAACAAAGAAATTAGAATCAGATTATTTATATATCTTGGGATTGATGTGTGCATGTTTAGAGTATAAATTATTCACCTCCTGAGGGGTTGACGGTCACTCGAAGCTCCTTCCCTGGCGCTCGTAGAGCTCGTAGATCCAGTTGATTACACGAGCTGAACACTGAACACTGCACTGAACACTGAACACAATTGCACTGGAGAACACAAACCTGCAAAAGAGAAATTGTTTAAGAATCTATCCCTTGGTGTTCTGGTAATCTAGTGAAAAATATTTTCCATTGGGATTTTATAAATGAAGTTTAAAGGAGTACAGGGCCCAGGAATTTATCTCCACCAAGTCTTCCCTCTCTGTGGCTTCGCCTATTTTCGATATTTGACAAGGGGTATATGAGGAAAGGGGGGGGGGGGAGCTCGGATCCCCTCAGTGAAATTTTTCAAATATATATATATATATATATATATATATGTCGTAGACAGATCGTGAAATTAGACAGTTCATGAACTGTCTAGACATTTCATGAACTGCAGCCAGATCGTGTAATGGTCAAACAGTTACATGATCTGGCTAAAAATTTTAGACAGTTCATGAAATGCAATTGGGCCTTAGACAGATCGTGTAATGATCGAGAATTACATGAAATGTCTAAATTTTTTAGGCAGTTCATGAACTGCCTAACAGCAGTTTTGCCGATCGTGTACTGTTTGTAATTTAATGCAATAAATCTAAAAAAAAATTTTATTTTTTCGAAAATCAAAAAAAGAGCTTCTATAAGTTGTAGACATTTTAAATCGCTTTAATTTAAAAAAAATTGAGGTGATAGCTTCAAATTTGTGGCCGCTGGAATCTCCCAAAATTAGAACCCCGACACGCGCACCTTAACTCAAGATTTACAAAGTGAGGAAGATTTGGAAAATTTAGTAATCGATAATAATAATAATATTGAAAAAAATTGACTTTTTTCGAGATCTTTATTTGCTTTACAAACAGTACACGATCGACAAAACTGCTGTTAGGCAGTTCATGAACTGCCTAAAAAATTTAGACATTTCATGTAATTCTCGAGCATTACACGATCTGTCTAAGGCCCAATTGCATTTCATGAACTGTCTAAAATTTTTAGCCAGATCATGTAACTGTTTGACCATTACACGATCTGGCTGCAGTTCATGAAATGTCTAGACAGTTCATGAACTGTCTAATTTCACGATCTGTCTACGACATATATATATATATACTAGCGGCAAGGTTAGCCTTCGGCGAACCTTGCGCTAGCCAGGGGGCTTCGCCCCCCTGGACCCCGAACTCGCCTTCGGCGAGCTCTTTTTGCTCGCCTTCGGCGAGCAAGGTTAGAATTTGCGGGCATGTTTCTTGCAGGGCCATCGTTGAAACCCTGAAATTCCCGGAGCATAAACCTTCTTAATTCGTGACCAACCCTCAACATAGATGCCTCGTTTCTTCTTTAGAGCAAAAAGCAAATTTATATCTCAACCCTTTTAAAGGTCATTAAAAAATTAAAAAAAAAAACTCCAAAAGGTTTCAGTGCTCTTAAAATTTGTTAAATCTCCCAAATAGATTATGTGTATAAAAATTATATAAAACCTAATATAATTTAAAAAATTGGGGGATTTTCCTTCGCCTTTTGGCGGGTGGGAGGATAGGGGTGGGGCCATAAATTAAAATCTGAATTTCGAAAAATCGCTTCTTAAATGACGCCTAGGGCACATAAGGGTAATCCACATGCCAAATTTCAACTTTATAGGTATTATAGTTTAGGCTGGGCGTTGTCATCACTTAGTCAGTCAGTTAGTCACAAGTCTCTTTATATATAGAGAGATGGAGAAGAGAAGAAAAGTGTTGGGAAAAAAATGCATTTTTTACAAAAATGATGAATTGTGGTACTTAGCGACCGAATTTCAAAAAACAACCCCAAAATTAATTTTATGAGATGGGGGGGAGATAGGGGGGGGGGGCTTTAACGTAGAAAGCATATTGATATCTCATTTCAGTTAAAAGTTGAAAAATCCGAATTTTTCACAAAAATAGAGATTTGGGGTACTTAGGGGCCGAATTTCAAAAAACCCCGAAATTAGTTTTTAGGGGTTCATTTAGGGGGGCTTTTAGCGTAGAAAGCATATTGATATCTCATTTCAGTAAAAAGTTCTAAAAATCCGAATTTTTTACAAAAATGGCGATTTGGGGTACTTTAGGGCCGAATTTCAAAAAACCCTGAAACAACGAATTTAGATATTCTTCTAAGGAAGGTTTTAGCGAAGAGAGCAAATTGATATCTCATCTCGTTTAAGAGTTATTAAAAAAATAGTAAAATCAAAAAATTACCCAAAAAAGCCCATTTGGGGGCCTTAAAATCGGAATTTCGAAAATTCGCTTCTTAAATGACGCCTAGGGCACATAAAAGTAATCCACATGCCAAATTTCAACTTTATAGGTATTATAGTTTAGGCTGGGCGTTGTCATCACTTAGTCAGTCAGTTAGTCACAAGTCTCTTTATATATATAGAGAAGATGGAGAAGAGAAGAAAAGTGTTGGGAAAAAAATGCATTTTTTACAAAAATGATGAATTGTGGTACTTAGCGACCGAATTTCAAAAAACAACCCCAAAATTAATTTTATGAGATGGGAGAAGAGAGATAGGGGGGGGGCTTTAAGCGTAGAAAGCATATTGATATCTCATTTCAGTTAAAAGTTCTAAAAATCCGAATTTTTTACAAAAATGGCGATTTGGGGTACTTTAGGGCCGAATTTCAAAAAACCCTGAAACAACGAATTTAGATATTCTTCTAAGGAAGGTTTTAGCGAAGAGAGCAAATTGATATCTCATCTCGTTTAAGAGTTATTAAAAAAATAGTAAAATCAAAAAATTACCCAAAAAAGTCGATTTGGGGGCCTTAAAATCGGAATTTCGAAAATTCGCTTCTTAAATGACGCCTACGGCACATAAAAGTAATCTACATGCCAAATTTCAACTTTATAGGTATTATAGTTTAGGCTGGGCGTTGTCATCACTTAGTCAGTCAGTTAGTCACAAGTCTCTTTATATATATAGAGGATGGAGAAGAGAAGAAAAGTGTTGGGAAAAAAATGCATTTTTTACAAAAATGATGAATTGTGGTACTTAGCGACCGAATTTCAAAAAACAACCCCAAAATTAATTTTATGAGATGGGGGGGGAGATAGGGGGGGGGGGCTTTAACGTAGAAAGCATATTGATATCTCATTTCAGTTAAAAGTTGAAAAATCCGAATTTTTCACAAAAATAGAGATTTGGGGTACTTAGGGGCCGAATTTCAAAAAACCCCGAAATTAGTTTTTAGGGGTTCATTTAGGGGGGCTTTTAGCGTAGAAAGCATATTGATATCTCATTTCAGTAAAAAGTTCTAAAAATCCGAATTTTTTACAAAAATGGCGATTTGGGGTACTTTAGGGCCGAATTTCAAAAAACCCTGAAACAACGAATTTAGATATTCTTCTAAGGAAGGTTTTAGCGAAGAGAGCAAATTGATATCTCATCTCGTTTAAGAGTTATTAAAAAAATAGTAAAATCAAAAAATTACCCAAAAAAGTCGATTTGGGGGCCTTAAAATCGGAATTTCGAAAATTCGCTTCTTAAATGACGCCTACGGCACATAAAAGTAATCTACATGCCAAATTTCAACTTTATAGGTATTATAGTTTAGGCTGGGCGTTGTCATCACTTAGTCAGTCAGTTAGTCACAAGTCTCTTTATATATATAGAGAGAGAGATGGAGAAGAGAAGAAAAGTGTTGGGAAAAAAATGCATTTTTTACAAAAATGATGAATTGTGGTACTTAGCGACCGAATTTCAAAAAACAACCCCAAAATTAATTTTATGAGATGGGAGGGAGATAGGGGGGGGCTTTAACGTAGAAAGCATATTGATATCTCATTTCAGTTAAAAGTTGAAAAATCCGAATTTTTCACAAAAATAGAGATTTGGGGTACTTAGGGGCCGAATTTCAAAAAACCCCGAAATTAGTTTTTAGGGGTTCATTTAGGGCGGGCTTTTAGCGTAGAAAGCATATTGATATCTCATTTCAGTAAAAAGTTCTAAAAATCCGAATTTTTTACAAAAATGGCGATTTGGGGTACTTTAGGGCCGAATTTCAAAAAACCCTGAAACAACGAATTTAGATATTCTTCTAAGGAAGGTTTTAGCGAAGAGAGCAAATTGATATCTCATCTCGTTTAAGAGTTATTAAAAAAATAGTAAAATCAAAAAATTACCCAAAAAAGCCGATTTGGGGGCCTTAAAATCGGAATTTCGAAAATTCGCTTCTTAAATGACGCCTACGGCACATAAAGGTAATCCACATGCCAAATTTCAACTTTATAGGTATTATAGTTTAGGCTGGGCGTTGTCATCACTTAGTCAGTCAGTTAGTCACAAGTCTCTTTATATATATAGAGAGGATGGAGAAGAGAAGAAAAGTGTTGGGAAAAAAATGCATTTTTTACAAAAATGATGAATTGTGGTACTTAGCGACCGAATTTCAAAAAACAACCCCAAAATTAATTTTATGAGATGGGGGAAGTAGAGATAGGGGGGGGCTTTAAGCGTAGAAAGCATATTGATATCTCATTTCAGTTAAAAGTTCTAAAAATCCGAATTTTTTACAAAAATGGCGATTTGGGGTACTTTAGGGCCGAATTTCAAAAAACCCTGAAACAACGAATTTAGATATTCTTCTAAGGAAGGTTTTAGCGAAGAGAGCAAATTGATATCTCATCTCGTTTAAGAGTTATTAAAAAAATAGTAAAATCAAAAATTTACCCAAAAAAGCCGATTTGGTGGCCTTAAAATCGGAATTTCGAAAATTCGCTTCTTAAATGACGCCTACGGCACATAAAAGTAATCCACATGCCAAATTTCAACTTTATAGGTATTATAGTTTAGGCTGGGCGTTGTCATCACTTAGTCAGTCAGTTAGTCACAAGTCTCTTTATATATATAGAAGATGGAGAAGAGAAGAAAAGTGTTGGGAAAAAAATGCATTTTTTACAAAAATGATGAATTGTGGTACTTAGCGACCGAATTTCAAAAAACAACCCCAAAATTAATTTTATGAGATGGGAGGGAGATAGGGGGGGGCTTTAACGTAGAAAGCATATTGATATCTCATTTCAGTTAAAAGTTGAAAAATCCGAATTTTTCACAAAAATAGAGATTTGGGGTACTTAGGGGCCGAATTTCAAAAAACCCCGAAATTAGTTTTTAGGGGTTCATTTAGGGCGGGCTTTTAGCGTAGAAAGCATATTGATATCTCATTTCAGTAAAAAGTTCTAAAAATCCGAATTTTTTACAAAAATGGCGATTTGGGGTACTTTAGGGCCGAATTTCAAAAAACCCTGAAACAACGAATTTAGATATTCTTCTAAGGAAGGTTTTAGCGAAGAGAGCAAATTGATATCTCATCTCGTTTAAGAGTTATTAAAAAAATAGTAAAATCAAAAATTTACCCAAAAAAGTCGATTTGGTGGCCTTAAAATCGGAATTTCGAAAATTCGCTTCTTAAATGACGCCTACGGCACATAAAGGTAATCTACATGCCAAATTTCAACTTTATAGGTATTATAGTTTAGGCTGGGCGTTGTCATCACTTAGTCAGTCAGTTAGTCACAAGTCTCTTTATATATATAGAGATGGAGAAGAGAAGAAAAGTGTTGGGAAAAAAATGCATTTTTTACAAAAATGATGAATTGTGGTACTTAGCGACCGAATTTCAAAAAACAACCCCAAAATTAATTTTATGAGATGGGGGGGAGATAGGGGGGGGGGGCTTTAACGTAGAAAGCATATTGATATCTCATTTCAGTTAAAAGTTGAAAAATCCGAATTTTTCACAAAAATAGAGATTTGGGGTACTTAGGGGCCGAATTTCAAAAAACCCCGAAATTAGTTTTTAGGGGTTCATTTAGGGGGCTTTTAGCGTAGAAAGCATATTGATATCTCATTTCAGTAAAAAGTTCTAAAAATCCGAATTTTTTACAAAAATGGCGATTTGGGGTACTTTAGGGCCGAATTTCAAAAAACCCTGAAACAACGAATTTAGATATTCTTCTAAGGAAGGTTTTAGCGAAGAGAGCAAATTGATATCTCATCTCGTTTAAGAGTTATTAAAAAAATAGTAAAATCAAAAATTTACCCAAAAAAGTCGATTTGGGGGCCTTAAAATCGGAATTTCGAAAATTCGCTTCTTAAATGACGCCTACGGCACATAAAAGTAATCTACATGCCAAATTTCAACTTTATAGGTATTATAGTTTAGGCTGGGCGTTGTCATCACTTAGTCAGTCAGTTAGTCACAAGTCTCTTTATATATATAGAGAGAAGATGGAGAAGAGAAGAAAAGTGTTGGGAAAAAAATGCATTTTTTACAAAAATGATGAATTGTGGTACTTAGCGACCGAATTTCAAAAAACAACCCCAAAATTAATTTTATGAGATGGGGGGGAGATAGGGGGGGGGGGGCTTTAACGTAGAAAACATATTGATATCTCATTTCAGTTAAAAGTTGAAAAATCCGAATTTTTCACAAAAATAGAGATTTGGGGTACTTAGGGGCCGAATTTCAAAAAACCCCGAAATTAGTTTTTAGGGGTTCATTTAGGGCGGGCTTTTAGCGTAGAAAGCATATTGATATCTCATTTCAGTAAAAAGTTCTAAAAATCCGAATTTTTTACAAAAATGGCGATTTGGGGTACTTTAGGGCCGAATTTCAAAAAACCCTGAAACAACGAATTTAGATATTCTTCTAAGGAAGGTTTTAGCGAAGAGAGCAAATTGATATCTCATCTCGTTTAAGAGTTATTAAAAAAATAGTAAAATCAAAAATTTACCCAAAAATGTCGATTTGGGGGCCTTAAAATCGGAATTTCGAAAATTCAAAAAAAAAAAAAAAACAAAAACAAAAAAAAATTTTTTTTTTTTTATTTTTTTTTTTTTTTTTTTTTTTTTTTTTTGTTTTGTGTTTTATTTATTTTTTTTTTTTTTTTTTTTTTTTTTTTTAGAGGGGGGGGGGAGAGGAGAAGTGTTGGGAGGTGGGAAAAAATGCATTTTTTACAAAAATGATGAATTGTGGTACTTAGCGACCGAATTTCAAAAAACAACCCCAAAATTAATTTTATGAGATGGGGGGAGATAGGGGGGGGCTTTAACGTAGAAAGCATATTGATATCTCATTTCAGTTAAAAGTTGAAAAATCCGAATTTTTCACAAAAATAGAGATTTGGGGTACTTAGGGGCCGAATTTCAAAAAACCCCGAAATTAGTTTTTAGGGGTTCATTTAGGGCGGGCTTTTAGCGTAGAAAGCATATTGATATCTCATTTCAGTAAAAAGTTCTAAAAATCCGAATTTTTTACAAAAATGGCGATTTGGGGTACTTTAGGGCCGAATTTCAAAAAACCCTGAAACAACGAATTTAGATATTCTTCTAAGGAAGGTTTTAGCGAAGAGAGCAAATTGATATCTCATCTCGTTTAAGAGTTATTAAAAAAATAGTAAAATCAAAAATTTACCCAAAAATGTCGATTTGGGGGCCTTAAAATCGGAATTTCGAAAATTCGCTTCTTAAATGACGCCTACGGCACATAAAAGTAATCTACATGCCAAATTTCAACTTTATAGGTATTATAGTTTAGGCTGGGCGTTGTCATCACTTAGTCAGTCAGTTAGTCACAAGTCTCTTTATATATATAGAGATGGAGAAGAGAAGAAAAGTGTTGGGAAAAAAATGCATTTTTTACAAAAATGATGAATTGTGGTACTTAGCGACCGAATTTCAAAAAACAACCCCAAAATTAATTTTATGAGATGGGGGGGAGATAGGGGGGGGGGGGCTTTAACGTAGAAAGCATATTGATATCTCATTTCAGTTAAAAGTTGAAAAATCCGAATTTTTCACAAAAATAGAGATTTGGGGTACTTAGGGGCCGAATTTCAAAAAACCCCGAAATTAGTTTTTAGGGGTTCATTTAGGGCGGCTTTTAGCGTAGAAAGCATATTGATATCTCATTTCAGTAAAAAGTTCTAAAAATCCGAATTTTTTACAAAAATGGCGATTTGGGGTACTTTAGGGCCGAATTTCAAAAAACCCTGAAACAACGAATTTAGATATTCTTCTAAGGAAGGTTTTAGCGAAGAGAGCAAATTGATATCTCATCTCGTTTAAGAGTTATTAAAAAAATAGTAAAATCAAAAAATTACCCAAAAAAGCCCATTTGGGGGCCTTAAAATCGGAATTTCGAAAATTCGCTTCTTAAATGACGCCTAGGGCACATAAAAGTAATCTACATGCCAAATTTCAACTTTATAGGTATTATAGTTTAGGCTGGGCGTTGTCATCACTTAGTCAGTCAGTTAGTCACAAGTCTCTTTATATATATAGAGAGAGAGATGGAGAAGAGAAGAAAAGTGTTGGGAAAAAAATGCATTTTTTACAAAAATGATGAATTGTGGTACTTAGCGACCGAATTTCAAAAAACAACCCCAAAATTAATTTTATGAGATGGGGGGGAGATAGGGGGGGGGGCTTTAACGTAGAAAGCATATTGATATCTCATTTCAGTTAAAAGTTGAAAAATCCGAATTTTTCACAAAAATAGAGATTTGGGGTACTTAGGGGCCGAATTTCAAAAAACCCCGAAATTAGTTTTTAGGGGTTCATTTAGGGCGGGCTTTTAGCGTAGAAAGCATATTGATATCTCATTTCAGTAAAAAGTTCTAAAAATCCGAATTTTTTACAAAAATGGCGATTTGGGGTACTTTAGGGCCGAATTTCAAAAAACCCTGAAACAACGAATTTAGATATTCTTCTAAGGAAGGTTTTAGCGAAGAGAGCAAATTGATATCTCATCTCGTTTAAGAGTTATTAAAAAAATAGTAAAATCAAAAATTTACCCAAAAAAGCCCATTTGGGGGCCTTAAAATCGGAATTTCGAAAATTCGCTTCTTAAATGACGCCTACGGCACATAAGAGTAATCTACATGCCAAATTTCAACTTTATAGGTATTATAGTTTAGGCTGGGCGTTGTCATCACTTAGTCAGTCAGTTAGTCACAAGTCTCTTTATATATATAGAGGATGGAGAAGAGAAGAAAAGTGTTGGGAAAAAAATGCATTTTTTACAAAAATGATGAATTGTGGTACTTAGCGACCGAATTTCAAAAAACAACCCCAAAATTAATTTTATGAGATGGGAGGGAGATAGGGGGGGGGGCTTTAACGTAGAAAGCATATTGATATCTCATTTCAGTTAAAAGTTGAAAAATCCGAATTTTTCACAAAAATAGAGATTTGGGGTACTTAGGGGCCGAATTTCAAAAAACCCCGAAATTAGTTTTTAGGGGTTCATTTAGGGCGGGCTTTTAGCGTAGAAAGCATATTGATATCTCATTTCAGTAAAAAGTTCTAAAAATCCGAATTTTTTACAAAAATGGCGATTTGGGGTACTTTAGGGCCGAATTTCAAAAAACCCTGAAACAACGAATTTAGATATTCTTCTAAGGAAGGTTTTAGCGAAGAGAGCAAATTGATATCTCATCTCGTTTAAGAGTTATTAAAAAAATAGTAAAATCAAAAATTTACCCAAAAATGTCGATTTGGGGGCCTTAAAATCGGAATTTCGAAAATTCGCTTCTTAAATGACGCCTACGGCACATAAAGGTAATCTACATGCCAAATTTCAACTTTATAGGTATTATAGTTTAGGCTGGGCGTTGTCATCACTTAGTCAGTCAGTTAGTCACAAGTCTCTTTATATATATAGAGATGGAGAAGAGAAGAAAAGTGTTGGGAAAAAAATGCATTTTTTACAAAAATGATGAATTGTGGTACTTAGCGACCGAATTTCAAAAAACAACCCCAAAATTAATTTTATGAGATGGGGGGGAGATAGGGGGGGGGGCTTTAACGTAGAAAACATATTGATATCTCATTTCAGTTAAAAGTTGAAAAATCCGAATTTTTCACAAAAATAGAGATTTGGGGTACTTAGGGGCCGAATTTCAAAAAACCCCGAAATTAGTTTTTAGGGGTTCATTTAGGGCGGGCTTTTAGCGTAGAAAGCATATTGATATCTCATTTCAGTAAAAAGTTCTAAAAATCCGAATTTTTTACAAAAATGGCGATTTGGGGTACTTTAGGGCCGAATTTCAAAAAACCCTGAAACAACGAATTTAGATATTCTTCTAAGGAAGGTTTTAGCGAAGAGAGCAAATTGATATCTCATCTCGTTTAAGAGTTATTAAAAAAATAGTAAAATCAAAAATTTACCCAAAAATGTCGATTTGGGGGCCTTAAAATCGGAATTTCGAAAAATCAAAAAAATGCATTTTTTACAAAAAATGGATGAATTGTGGTACTTAGCGACCGAATTTCAAAACCAACCCCAAAATTAATTTTTATGAGATGGGAGAAG
>JAKCPI010016779.1:0-12744 GCA_023213315.1 Euborellia annulipes | reverse complement strand
TTACACAGTTGCTTTACATGAACGTTTTTGCTGAATAATGTTTTGAATTATTTTTCACGGCGTCAGACCGGGCGACGGGCCGGTCTATTCTATTTCTTCCGGTCGCAAAAACGAGTGATAGGGGCTGTGAGGGTAAAGCGAGGTCCGCCAACCCCGCATCGCGGGAATAAGGCGAGGAAAGAAGAAGAATGTTTTGAATTATTTTTAAAAATTAAATAAATATTCGAAAAATGAGTTCAAATAAGCACGAAGGGGAAAAAGCATCTATTGTGGGTCCAGGCATTTCTATTTATGCCATTTGGTATCCAAATCGAACTGCCTGGGGTCCGAACTCGCGACGTTCGGTATAGATGGTAGGCAACTACACCTAGCCCGAGGGCTGCTGAAGAGTTCGAATTTTATTTATTTATTTATTTATTCAATCACTGCACAACAGCTTTGAAGCCACTTATTGGCAGGTTACAAATAATCAAATATATTATATTATATTATAACATACATTTTGGCATACATTTTGGATCAGTCTGTTAGAGAAAGAACCTCCTTCAAAGTTTTAGGTGGTCGGAAGAAAAGATCCAGTCCACCGTATTCCCTATCATACAAATCATACATCCTATATAGGGGTGATCTCTTAAGGAAATTATTCCTAAGATGCGGTAATTAGACTTCGAGTGGTCATTGAAGGGGTGTGGAAGTTTAGAAGGGACGACATTTATCCTAGAATCAAGGGCGGATACAAGGGGGAGGCGGGTAAAGGATGTAATTACCCCCCCCTCCCGAGATTTGAAAAAAAATTATTTTTAATGTAAAAATTTAAAAATTAATATTACTTAAAAATTTGATTTGTATTTATATTCTGGCAAACAAGTACAGAATGCGCCTTTAAATTACCGAAATAAAGAAAAAAATGTGTGCTGTGCGACCAGTCACACCAGATAACCCCCCCCCCCCGAGAAACTCCCTGGATCCACCCTTACCTAGAATAGACCGCCATTGAATATGCTTATTCATTTAATTTGGAGAAGACTTCATTGAACTAGCAAGAAATTCGTCTGCGTACCAAATGATAAGGGCAGAACTTCGTGAATTAATTAAATAAATAAATGGATTTAGCCCCTCTCTTGAACTAAATACATATTAGCACTATTTCACATCAAAACTATTTATAAATTCTTCTGATTCCCCATTGGCGGTATTTTTTTTTGTTTTTAGTTATAATATGAAATGAAAACGGAGGCACAGACGATCAACATGACCCAAACGAGATTTTTTTTTTTGAACGTAATAAAAAATACATTTTGCTTGTTGAAGCTCTAATTTGAACAAATCGATTTACCATTTGATTAACATTGTATTTAACCTCTCTCACATATATATATAAATTTTGCAACTGAAAATCCGCCCCGTGTATGTGTGTGTATTTGCCTCGGATTAAAAATGCAAACATGTGCCTCTATGCCAATTAAATTCATTTGACTTTGCGACAAAATATTTATCTTGCACTAATTACTAGTTCGTTAGTGCTCGGGCGCTAATTACTCACACGAGTCAACACTTGGGCAAAAAAAAAATCGTTTTTTTTTTGCAAATGTTTTGTTTGTTGAAAATGAAACTCGCTGAAAAGAGATTTTTTTTTTTTGTTTATTTGTATGTGCGTGTAGAAGGCAGGAGGGCCGGAAGGGTTGTAACACCCTCTTTCTAAAAATTGGCAAAGTTGTTGCCATAACTGACTGACTGACTGACTGGAGATAATTAAAGTCAAGTTAAGGCGCTTTGCTTTTGGAGACAATATCTCTTTTTCTCTTTTTCACACACAAGAGAGAGAATTCAAAATTAACTCTCAAAATTACGAAAATTTCATTACGTAAATGCATTTTTGTTTGTTTGTTTGTTTGTTTTTGTTAAGCCATTTAAAAGGATGATGAATAATGAACTGAAGCTAAGAAATAATAATGAATAATTAGTTAAGTTGAAAGTCAAAAGGAAGAAAGGGGATGAAAGAAAAAAGTTTGACTCAAAAATGCCTCAAAATGAATAGAAATTCTAACCCAGACAGCCTGGAATCTTGCAGTAATATTGCAGGAATCTTACATTGTAATATTTAACCTTGCCGGGAATATTGCAGGAACAATGCAGCTACATTGTTGAAATATTCCTGTCCGCCTCTTTGTAACTTGCAGGAATATTGTGGCAATACTGAATGGAATATTGTGGCAATATTGCAGAAATATTGCCACTGCAATATTGCTGAAATATTCAATATTGCTGCAATATTCACACTTCAATGTTGCCACTGCAACATTGCCGCAATATTCACACTTCAATGTTGCCACAGCAATATTGTTGCAATATTGCTGCAATGTCCTCACTTCAATATTGCGCAGCGAAATCGCCGCTATGTTGCTCCAATATTGTCAATATTGTGCAAGGTTGGCGAAATTGCTGCAATATTACTGCAATATTCCAGGCTGTCTGGGAAGTAAAATAGATCCGGCACTAATCCAATAGAGGCCTACTTATTCAAGGGCATGTTTAAATAAATTTTATTACACAGTATTAATGATATGGCGAGGGCTCTAGGTAGAGTGAGCGCCACAATTAAGTCCCCACTTGATAGCTTTAACCTTAAGTATATGGTAAAGTATTATATATGATGTAAAGTGAAATAATTTTAATGACCGAAAAGGTAAAACGTAACATCTGGTAGAGATGATTTTATTTTACCTTTTTAAATTTAAAATTATTTCACCATTTGCCATATTCTTAAGGCTAAAGCTATCAGGTGGGGGGACTTTATTGTGGCGCTCACTGTACAACTTCAAAGAAGAACTGGCTTAGTGGACTTATTACGCCTAGTGGTATGTACCGCACTGTCGGGAACTAAATATATGTCGACACAAAAAAAATCTGGTGTGACAAGCACAGAACTCTTACCTCCGGTAATCGAAAGTTATGTGCTTTCGGTATTTAAAAATTACAATGTTTTAGACAGGTGCTGCCAATTTTCTGTTATCCACTTGTTTACGTTCTGAATGTTGATACTGTTTCGCAAAATCACTCTAGGTTATTGCCAGCTGGTTCTGAAGATGATCTAGACTTCGGACCGAAACGTCAGCCGAGAGGGCGAAAATATAAATAAAAGCCGCACATGTTTTGTCTATTTTTTTGACTCCATAAAGTGATAGTAATTTTTCTCACTGGCTGTCTTCTCATTATCAGTGAATATTTTAATAAAAAGCCAAAATATTTATTTTATTTGTGCAGGCAGTTTCGCTCCAGGTTACTTGTTAGTCATTTTTACACATTTGATTGGAGGAGTCTAATAAACAATTCAAAATCAATGGGCTTTATATGTTTCTAATTGAGCTTTGATCTAATTTGTTTATTGTACTGGAGTATTCCAACCAAGTGTATTATAAATATGTAAAATGCCAATATATGACATAATTAGGGCTTGTTTATTGAGCCCATAGAGTAGTAACACCTCTATTTATTTATTTTTTAATAGATTACTAATACATTCGTCTATTTTAATTTTTATTATTTGAAATCCCTATACGGAGACACACACCTCAAACCCAACCGACCTCTGACCGTATCCATCTACCGGCACCCCGTGAATTTACATCATTTTCTATCTCTAACTCCTCCTCCTGCTTTCGTCACTAGCTAGTGAACTAATCCTTATTTCTGGTCCCACCTGGTTCCTTTTATTCAACCTCTTCTATGCTAGGGAGGATATCCTAGTTCGAGGGACTCCCTCAGCACCGACTCCTTTCGAAGAATGCATCACTGAGAGGAAATCTTCTTTACGTCCCTTCCACAGGACGGGATGTCACAGCAATTCCCTCTCCTCGTAGAGTTGCCTGGGGGCTATTGTGGTGAGATCCAATATTCCAATCCAGTGCCTGCTTGAGGATTAAATATTTTTATTTAATGAAAAAATCACGCACGCCCAAGGTTTGAACAGGGATCTTCTTTGTAGAAGTCGACACCCTAGCCCGCTACACCAGCAAGCCTCCGTTCGTCTATTATTAGTATTGTTTTTTAGTTACATAGTTTCATTGTCACACTATATATTACGATAAAAAAAAAATAAAAAAATATTTAAGTAGGCTGCGAGAACTTTTGATCGAATCACCAGCCTGTTACAAATAAATCAGAGCTGCTCACCCCTTAATTTATTGAAACTTTCAATCAGCTAGCTAAGCATCCACGCATTCCAATAAAATAAAAATAAAATTAATCTCACAAAATATAATAATTTTATTTCTGACGTCTTATATTCCTTTTCTTTCTTTCTTTCTTTTTTTTTAGATGGAATCGATATTTTTATTTGAAAAATGGTTTGAATAGAATATTCCGACTCTATTTTTCCCATGATGATCGCAAAAGAGACACGGACAGACGGACGGACGGACAGAGAGAGACGTTCCCTCCACCCCTACCGATACCCAAACTTGAAATTTATTGCTTGCTGTTGTAAGAAGAATACACCGCAGAGAAATACAAGCCAAGTGGCGCAAAAGGAGAGAGAGAAAAGAGGGAATAATCGTAAATACAGTAGACCTATATAGTGAATTCTAAAGGGTCAAGGGATCCTTCTAATCAAAATAAAAATTTGTAAAACTCTCCATCGGTGTCTCTATTACACGTACCGGAGGGAGATCTTAATCGAAATCGGTCTTTTAAAAAAGTCAAATTGGAAAATAATTTCTTCTTTGGATTGGAGTGAACCGATTTGTTTGAAATTTTAGTATGTTGTGCAGGCGATAGAGAGCTTTTGCTGATATCATGGACCAATTTTTAGCTTAATAAATTCATGGTCAAAAAAATTATTTTCTCTTTTTCAATTTTTTTTTTTTTTTTTTTATGAGCAAAATTATTATTCTATCATTTCTCATACGTCCAATAATAACTCGGAATTTTCAAAATTTTCTTAATAATACGGCATAGTTAAAAAAAAATTAAAAACTTTTTATTACTAAGATATCGCTATTTTTGACATAACCGCTTTAATAAACGTCTTAGTTGTGATGTGGAACTTTCAGACCAAGTTACTAATAGGATTATTTAAAAAAAAAAGATCTGTTGCTGAACAAGTAAAAAAAATCTGGCGTGATTAATGCACAGCACACAACTTTCTCAAGGGCGGCGGGCCTGGCAAGAAGTATGGACAACTATCACAAAGATCTGTATTGTTTAAGCAACACCACCAGTGCTGAAAGTCGGGATTGGTGGTCCCTGATAAACAAGACTGCGAAACATCTCCGGAAGCCATCGATATAATGCACCGGTATTAAGGGGGTTCAGGAGCGACGTCTAAACGTACTTAAAAAAAAAAAAAAAAAAAAAAAAAAAAAACAGACTATTATAAGGAATTTTTCAATGCGGTTTTTTTTTTAAATGAATTAAATTCTTAAGAGATTATCGGGACATCGAGCTATAATTTTTTTAATGACTTATTAAAAAATTATTGGAATTAATTTTTCTGTTATCAAGCAAATACAAAAAAACAATCTGTCCCAATAATCTTTAATTTTTTTTTTAATTTAAAAATGAATTTATTGTTATTATTAATCACATATTAATCAAAAAATTTTTAAAATAAGCTTAGATGATTTATTTAAAAATCAACTGTCAAATTAGTTCAGCATTCTTGCAATAGATGGCAGGCTAGTCTAACAGCTGATCCCCTAATAGCGTATATCTGGCCTATATTTATATATTTTTATGCTTTTATAAAAGATACATAATATATAATAACATTTATAAAGTATTTATTGTTAAAAGATCAATGAAAATCAACCAAATGCATTAAATATTATTAGCTACCATTCTGACATCTCTTGGCAAATTTTTGAATTACGTATTTTTTGAGCTTACTTTTTATGACACACTACGCCATCTTATCGGGAAAAACATGCGTAACACCTTCTCTCTCGTTCTCCCTCAAATAAAATTTAATAAATTTAAAAAGTCAAATTAAATGGCTACAGCAGCAGCGGGAAAAAAACTTTTTATAAACTAAAAATAATAAAGGACATGAGGGACTAATTATCCATTTCGTCCAAATTACCCCTTTCCTCCCCCCCCAAAAAAAAAATCTGGCTACGGCGGGAAGTTTATTAATAAAAACAAATTATTTCAATCTATAAAACCAATTAGATTAGAATTCTATTTTGTATTTGACTTGAACATAATTTCACTTTACGTGTAACAATAAATTCTAATTCTTATTTGTATTGAATTAGTAACGATTTTTTTTTTCTCTTTAGAAACGATAAAAAAAAAAAAAAAAAAAAAAAATTGGAAGAAATATTGTGCTTTATAAAAATTGGCAATATTGGAAAAAAAAAAGAAGAGGAGGCGGAGAGAGAGAGGCTTGATCGCAATTCAATCGTGGGAAATAAGTAATGAGGGGGGGGCTCCTCGGCCCTGAGCCCCCTCTACCGTTTCCCACCCACCCCGTATGACTTTTTAATGGGGCTGGTTTTTTATGGCGGCGGCTGCTGCGGATGCTGCGTTGTTCCGAGATCGGTCGGCTCTCAACAGAATTGGAAAGCTACGGCCCTTCGGGGAGCGAGCGGGGTAACAACTCTCCTTTATATTGCCACAACCGATCGGCTAATGTGTGCGGCCCACGCCGGCCGGACACACAGCATCCTCATCTCACTCAACTAAAATTCCATTATATTAATTTAATAGTAAAAAAATAAAAAAAATTCGTCATCAAATAAATTCAGGAGGGATAAAAATAGTATTTGAACAAGTGCTGTGGCCTAAAAGATTATTTTGTTTTTTCTTTAAAGAGAATAATCAACAGGGTCGTTCCGTGCGGTGAGGCGGAATGTGCACTTGCACGGGGCGGCACAATAAGGGGGGGGGGCACGGAGGGGAAGAAAAAGGATATTTAAAAAAGGAGAGTCAACCAGAGCTGGGGTACTCAGTACTTTTAGTACTTGAAAAAACTACTCAGTAAATTTAAGTACTTCCAGTACTTTACTTAAAGTACTTTGAAATTTCTTGTACTGGTACTGAAATGGAAATTACTTTTTTTAAAAATACTGGTATTTGAGAGGTAAGAGAAAGTTGGGTTCTGATCTACTATCGGGAACTAATTATCTGCCAACAGGAAAAATATGGGGCAAAGAACGTCACACAATTTTTGAATTATATTATTATAGAATTAAATTAAGTTTTAATAATATCGTTAAATTTATGAAAAATAAATTGTAATTTTTGATTTCCCAAATTTCTCATATTATTAAATATAGTTCTTTACACTATTCTTTTAATATTTCATTAAAACTTAATAATTCATTTCTTTGGATAGCGAAGTTCATTTTATTTGCCTCCTAAACTAAACTGACCAATTTAAACTGGAATGACATTGGTTGTTATACAAGCGCACTAAAGTGACGTCATTGAGTGGCCAATAATCTTAGGGTGGTGGGGGGGGGGGTCGTAAATCGCCATCTCCGCCCCTCCGGTGACCCTTCCGCCGCTGCCATGCATAATGCAAGCTACCCCTCCCTCCCCCACCTCGTTGGCCCTTGACATGTCTAATATGGTAGCAGCGGCCGTTGAGGGAGGGGGTGGCGGATATAAATCTTGAATGATCCCGATACAGTGGGGGTGGGTGGCCCCATAGCGGCCAACTTGAAATATATACTCTCCCGTTATTGTAAAGTGTTGGTTTTCGACCTCCCTGAACGCTCGTTGCAGTTATTCATTTTTTTTTTTTTTTAGGGTGATCTAGAGGGAGATCAGGTTGCAGAGAAGAAAAAGAAGAGGAAAAATTGAGAAGGCTTTAAATAAATCTAAATTAGGTTATTTTTTTTTAATAATAAGTATTAATAAATTAGGGCATTTTAAACTCGACTCTTATTGGCACCCTGTAGAGCTAGAGGAGGATGTTATCTGATAAGAACAGGTTATCAGTTGCCAAATTGATTAAATTTATTCAATAGACAATGATCATTACTCAGGTGCTCAGATTGGACCTACACTGGGCCCGTCAAAAATAACCTAACATTTTTTTTTATTAAGATTTGCTGGAACCTTTCAAACAAAATGGACTAAAATGCTTGTTTCTCTATGGGCAGAACTAACGCCATCTCTTGCCGTCTAGAGCAGTGGTTCCCAACCTGGGGGCGATCGCCCCCAAGGGGGCGATTTGGGTTTTCAGGGGGGCGATAAATAAGCGGGGGGGGCGATTGGGGGGCGATGAGTATTCAAAGGGAGAAAAATTATTAGATTACTAAAATTTAAAAAAATAAAAATCAAAGAGAAAAATCTCCTATTTACAGGATGGTCAGGATAGAAGAGGACAAAATATCATCATAAAAATAAAATAGTCTGAAAATAATTCCAATCTAGAATTGAAACGTCACTTTTAGCTAAAATCTTAAATTTCAATTTAAAAAAATCATTTTCTTGAAATTTTTTTTCTCATGGGGCCCGGGCCCTTTAAGCTCAATTCAAGTTTGATCTTTTTCACGACTCAGGATAGCTAAAAATGCAGATTTCAGTGGCTAATTTTCAAAAAATTTTCCATACCCCCAGATTCCCCCGGAAATCCTCTGTCCAGATCTGGCCTCGATAAATTAAAACTTTGAAACCGTTTGCTTAGGAAATTTTGAAAAAATTTTATATAACTTTATTTAAATAAATATTGTAAGCTATATATAACTATTTCAAAAGTTGTGTCAAAAAAAGTGTTGGCATGAAGGCCACAATAGCCTTTTACATACTAAAAAAAAAAAACTAAGTTTTTTTTTTTTTGGGGGGGGGCGCCGTATTACTAAGTAGCCCCGGGGCCTGTCAAGTCTGTCTGCGTCCCTGTATATAGGCCTACGGTAATAAAATTGTTTAAAATAATAAAACTGCTTTATTATTTACACTTTACTTCAAATTAAAATTAGGATACCATGAAAATGTAAAGGGGGGCGATAGGTGTTAGTCAACCTCCAGAAAGGGGCGATGGGTCAAAAAAGGTTGGGAACCACTGGTCTAGAGTAACCAGCTTCTGATATTTTTTATTTATTTATTTATTCAGCTTCTGATATTAAATGTTTAATAAATTACAGTATTATTAAGATAGATTAGAACAGGTATTTTTAAGAAGAATGGAGGGAAGTGTATTTTTTTCACGGGTTTTTATTTAAAACAGAGAAAATCAGAACATGGTTCTCATTTTCAAAATAAGAAGTTATAATATTAACGTGCTGAAACGGCGGCAAACAGGCAATATGAAAAATAAAAACATTGGCAAGGTATTTTTGAATATTTTCCCTAAAATTTTCGTTATTCATTATTTATTTATTCAATGTTTTTTTTTTAATTCAAAAAAAAAAAAAAAAAAAAATTAAATTTAATATTCCATACTACATTATTTGATTACTCTTTGAAATAGTAATTTTATTTGAACATAATTAGCTCTATAATTAATTAAATAAATAATTAAAACTGGACGAGGATACGGAGAGGTAATAATACAGACAACCTGAAAAAGTTGTCAAATAATTAAAATATTTAAATCAATAATAAAAAATTATTTTTACTAGCCGCGCCGCCCGCCTTCGCCCCCTGGACCCCCCCCCCGTCAGCTGGCTCAGGCTCACCTGCGGCGGGCCCTCGCCTTTCTTAATTATGAGAAACTGGCTGGCGATTAGACAGGAGGGCTACACCCCCTGGACCCCCACCAGCTGTCTCGGGCCCGCCTGCGGTGGACCCTCGCCTTTTCTTAATTATGAAAAGAAAATTATTATTATTATTATTTTTTAAAAATAAAAAACACTCACATTTTTTTCTCATTCACACTCACATTCATACAGTCTTTTCGGCAACTTAGGCCATTTAAGAAAATTAATATTACTACGTATTCCAATCCAGTGCCTGTTTGAGGTAAGATTTAAACTTTCGACCGTTTTGAGGATTTGTTTTCATTTAAAGAATACACAACTGCATTTTTCTATACAATTCCTATGGGAGAAACCGTAACTTTAGGAATTAATAACTCAAAGACTATAGGAATTTCGAGATCAGAGTATTTTTCCCGGACTTTCCATAACGTACTCTATAAGACTGCAAAATTTCATCGGGAAGCTGTTCAAACAGAGCGTGGTAGACGGACAGTCGTAGAGGGACAGTCCGCTATTATTATTATATATAGATTTGTATTTATAAGTTGTTTGTAGAATCTATATATGTATATAATAGCGGAGTGTCCGTCTGTCACGTACGTTCTGCTTGATCTACTTCCCGTTGGAATTTTAAAACAAAATTTTGCAGAGCGTTATGGAGAGTCCGGAAAAATACTTGGGTTCCGAAATTCCTATAACTTTTTGAGTTATTAATTCTTAAAGTTACGATTTCTCCCATATGAAATGTATAGAAGCAGGCAGGCACTGGATTGGAATAGTAATAATTTTCTTTTCATAAATAAGAAAAGGCGAGGGTCCGCCGCAGGCATGGGACCAAGGGGTGGGGCGAAGCCCCCTGGCGAATCCAGGATCTCCAGGCTTTCCGGGGCATTGGCGTCCTGGCCACCCCGAGGGCCATAGGGCGCTTGACCACCAACAAAAAGCATACTCACAGTCATGTTAAATAACATAGCTATGACTAGTCAAATCCGAATATCGATGTATTTTAAATACTAATATCTTATTCAAATATATACCTGGTTGATCTTAAAAAATATTTAACAGTATTTTATTTATTTAAACTTGCCATTCTATCTACAAGATCTACAAGCCAAGGGGGTGTTAATTCGAAATCTCAAACAATCCAAAGCGTATTTATTTAAATGGTTTGTCGTAGTGGGTCAGTTACAACAGATTTTTTCACATTTGCTAAGTAGATGGAATACGACTTCGAATTAAGATGGCCATATCCTCAGTATAATAATCTCAATAAAAATTTTTCTTTAAATAAAAAATTAACGTTGTCCGGAAGCCATTGATACAAGAATTTATGACAAAAATACTTAATTATGTAATTTTATTAACAACAAAAAACATCAAAAGGGATTATAATATTCATAATAGAATTATGAGAGTATCGAACGTCCATATGTCATGATTATGAGATTAATCACCGGAAGACCATTAATATTAACAAGTAATCTATGCTATGTATGAATGTATTAAATATTGTATGGAGAAAGTGTGGAATGAATCAATCAATCTCCCTCCCTCTCTCCGTTTATGCGCCATCCATACACACACTTTTGTCATAACCAACCTGCTATTTGTTTGTTTGTTTGCTTGCTTGCTTGTTGTTATATAACTACGAAAGTGTGTATGTTAGTATGTGCGAGTGAGTGTCCACTCCAGGCATCACTTGATGCATCGAACAACTTTCCAAAAAAGTCCCTCTCTCTTCAAACACCCTTCAATAACGCAGATAAAGACTTTTTATTCTCGGTGATCACCAGATTTTTTTGTGCTGAGATTCTGTTTGAACGTTAGAAGTCAAATTTAGAAAAATCTGGTGTGACTGTTCGCACAGCACACAACTTTCTCTTACCTTTGGTAATAGAAAGTTGTGTTCGATCGCATTACTTTCTATATACATGTATTAATATTAACATACATGATATAATCTATAATATAGTGGTAAGAAAGTAAAAAAGTATTCTACCACTAAGTAGAAAGTAAACCAATGAAACAAAAATTTTTAAAATTTTCTAATCGAAGAGAGCAATCTTTTGATAAAACCTCGAAGGCCACACCTCAAATTGATGTGCAGAAGAAATAAAAACTCCATTGTTTAAATAAATAGAAATGATTTGATAAAATAAGGAAAGAGAAAGGATTATCGATAAGTTAAGATAAAATAAAAATCTTGTCAAAGAACATATTTATAATAGTGATAAAAAAAAGTAAAAATAAACTGCTATCAGAATAGCACCAAGAATATATTATTGTTAAATTTAACATTGAAAAATCTGGTGTGACTGGCAAACCAGATTTTCCGTGTCGACATATATTTAGTTTCCGCCGATGTAATAGAATTCAAGATGTAAAATTTATAAGAATGGGAGAATATTTATATTCTCTTACCATGGCAACCATTTCTCCTATCTTTCCTATGAATTACAAGAGTAAAGTGTTCTTCAGAAGAATTCAATGGCAAAATGGGAATATACATAAAAAGCATCTAAAAAATAATTGATTTTTGAATTTTAATCAAAATCGTTGGAGCGAATTTTGAGAAAATCGAAAAAACTGAAAAACTACATCAGTAAAGTACTAGTACTTTTGATTAAAAGCTTATTTTCAAGCTTCAGGGGAGGTGTCTAACTTAAATATAAAATTTCAACCTCCTAGCTCAATTCCTTCATGCTTAAAAGTAATCAATACTTTCTCTTTCTATATATTAACGTATATACAGGTAAGAGAAAGTAGCACTCTCTTCTTTGGCTTCTTGTTCTGAGAAATATTTACGAAAAAATACTCAGCCCTCGGGTTTGGTGTAGTTGGTACCTACTATACCGAACGTCGCGGGTTCGGACCCCAGGCAGCCTGATGATTTTATTTAAGCCATTTGGATATCAAATGGCTTAAATAGAAATGCCTTGGACCCCCAATAGATATTATCTCACATATAACGGTTATCGTAAAAGGCTTAAATGGCCTGAGTTGCCAAAAAGACTGTGTGAATATGAATAGGAAAAAAGTGTGAGTGTTTAAAAAAAAAATACTCATCTTCTCTCTCATCTCGTATCTACTTTTCGGT
>JAKCPI010016778.1:0-19692 GCA_023213315.1 Euborellia annulipes | reverse complement strand
AAGCGCCTTTATGACAGCTCAAAACATAAACCAATCAAGAGTTTAACATTTTAACACAATTAAATAATTAAAACAAACAAAATAATTAAATTCATTAAAAAAAACAAAACAAATAATATTTAAAATAAACGAAGAAAGAAGAAAAATACAACAATTAAAAAAATGATCAATTAAAAATACAACAATCAAATCAACAACTAAAGAGATCTCTGAGTTGACTTCCTACACCGAGTTCTGACACATCTATTTGATCGACATTTCGGTCTACAAGGAAGCTGCCTTCGTCAGGCAAACTACAACATCGCCGCCGAAGACATCAACCCAGACCTAACCATCATACATCTCTATACAGTGAAGCTCAATTCACTCGATTTTCTTACTCAAGTAATATTATTAAAAGAATTTAAATTGAACAATAAACTTTAAGATAAAATTAAAATAAATTAAACTTATCAAATAACTATATTTAATTAGACCTAATAATAAATAATAATTTAATAATTTAAATAAAGTAATTCCACTGACGTCTCGGTCGCAAAGGGGGTTTCTCATTCAAGTTTTCAAAATAAATGAATCATAATACGCGCACGGTTTGAGGAATTCCGTAAATTCGATTAATCTCATTTTTTTTTATTAGACATGTTTCCAAATTAAACCAGAGGTCATTGAGATTACTTTATCTAAAGAAAAGCGAACTGATTTATAATAATTTAAGTGCAAACGTTTAAACAAATAGAAGCTAATAAAAGGACACACATATTTTTATTAGGAGAATTTTTAATTGTCAGACCATTTTTGTAATAAATATTTATTAAATATATACAATAATGTACAACGTTCAACTGCTTATTCTGCAGCCGTTATCAAGCAATGTGCACTTACTCCGACTCAAGTGAACTGAACACTGAGTCGGATCAAGTGCACAGTAAGCTTGATAACGGCTGCAGAATAAGCGCAGCTGTTGAAACGTTGTACAGTATTTATATTTTTAATAAATATTTAATACAAAAATGGGTCTATAATTAAAAAATTCTCCTAATAATAATATAATATTTCAAACCTACTAAAAAGCTTTAATAAACTTACACACATATTTTTATAAACAAATTGAAAGTTAATCTCGATCGCTATTTTTTCCATAAATAAATTTGGTCTTTATTATTAAAATTTATACTTTTATTTTCGTAATTAAAACCCAGAGTGCAACAAATTGTATTTCAGTTAATAATCAAAAATAAATACCATTACACAGGCAACGGGGATTAGGGCGATCTGAAGACCGAAATATATTACCCTAATCCTATTCAGAGAATAAGATCTCTGAATAACTTTTCTCTCAACTTAATTTTTAAATAAACATCTAATCATTTTATAATAGGGGAAAAGTCTGAATCAGATCAATATATACAGTATATATATAGAGATTTATAATTTAATGATTATGTAAAAAGCACCGGATAAAAAACATGTTCAAGAGATTTTTACTTTCTCTTACCCTATATATGAAATATATTAAGTATGTGGATTTCTAAAATAAAATTTTCCAAATTCTGTTGAGTATTTGTCCCTCATCTCTCATTCAAATTTCTAGGATGTTTGCAAACTCCTAGAGCTTTCGGGCGTTTGTTTGTATTTTTTTATTAATAATACTCTTACTTAATTTAAACATTTTTAATATTCAATTTAATGAATGCATTCAAGATTGAAAATGTTTTGTTATATTTAATAATTGTATGTTCTCATATTACTTTAATAGATTTATTAATTTTGTTGTTTAATTACATTGTGTTATAAAAACTAATTAATTGATTGTCGAAGAAATTTAATATTATTTTTAGTGAATATCAGTGTGTGTGAAGCAATTCCCCTCATACCAGTGAAGACTTCAGACTTTACCCCTCTAGCCAACGAACCAATCGCAGCGCTTCCCCCTTAAGAGGAAGGCCGGTGGGGATGAAGGGGAAGAAGGAAGGGGAGAGGGGAGAGGCGTCCACGCGACCAGGCGAGAGCCTGATTAGCACAGCCAAACGTCGAACAGTACAGAGCAAGATTTTATGCATTGCATGATCAACGGTCAGACCGTTTTTAGCACATCCAACCGCCGAACGGTACAGAACAAAAAATATATATTGCTAAGTTATTGCATCATCACATGTTGAAGTATACAGCGATATATATATATATATATCTGCAATCCAACCATCGAAGAGTACAGACCAAAGTCGATTGCATCATCAAACGTCGAACAGCTCAAAGCAAAATCCAAAGCTTTCCTTGTTCGAATTTCCAAAGCGGGCTGCGGGCCATCCTGTACTCAACTAGTCTCGAGATCTGACATCCTCTGGGAGTCTGCAACACGGCCTCATCGTCGCCTCCTTCTTGAGAAGCCTCTCCACACCTACCCTCTCTTTGGGTTGGCGTTCATCGGTTGCCCGGCCATGAGTGAATGAAACCATAGTGTCTCTCCATAAAGGTGTTTTTCTCCCTGAGCTCAGGTATTTCGTTAACATTTTCTTCTTAAACATTCATGTATAGTAAAAGAACAAACAAACTTAATTTTTTTAAAAATCACTTTAAAGCAATCATTGTATAATTTTGAACAAAGAGAAATAATCACTTAAAACTAATCAATCTAGATAAAGTAAAAAAAAAGTAAAAAAATAAGAATAAATAAATCATTCTCAATATTGCTCAACAATTATATAAATGGAAATAAATCTTTGGTGCCATATGATTTGTAAATCTCAAGATACATCCTTGTAATAGATCTTGAAATCTTTTAGTCATTTCAAATTAATTCAATTATTCAATAAAAAGAAAATTATATAACGAATTCTTAATGGTAATATCTTGTAGTAACCAATAGTGCAAAATATTTTCAAATCACGCAAAGGTCCTTAAAAGTTTTTCTATTTTTCAAACAGAGTATTATTCTTCTAAACACCCGTTTTGGCTTGGATGTATTTTTTCTTTTTAATTTCTATCTAGCCCTTAACTTGGCCTACATTGAGATCCGGCAACGTCTTCGCACTCAACACAGGTAATTCAAACCCCCTTGCTCGTAAATCTACAGGCGAATAAGCAGTGGAAGCAGGATTCTCCCCATTATCGAAGTTGCAATCTGAGAAAGCCTCTCCCAATAATGTCAACAAAATCTTTCCAGCGTATAGGCAACTTAGTGCTTATATTTATAAAGCAGACAAAACGTCCTCTGATGGACAGTTCCCCCAAGTTCATCTGCTGAGAGTATCTTTTCCGTCTGGCCTAACAGTCAGATATGCCAAGACAGCAGCATGTTTTTGATTAAAAGTAAATTTGAGAATCCGGGTGTTTACCAAAATCAATTGTGAACACTGTGATGCTATATATTGGCCAAACAGTCTATTTGAGTATTTTTACTCCTGCCAGACTAGTGAAAGCGCTACAGTCAGGGCAATATGTCTTCGTCAACCCGGAAAAAATTGCTTTGGCAGACATTGCATGATACAGGTCACTCCGAAATTGGGTGATGAAAAGCTAAGGTTACTGTCGCAACTGCTGGAAAATAATTTCAAGTTAAACAGATAACTAGAAAAACTTTTAATTCGCTTATCGAAATTTGAATGAGATAGAAGACAATATAACGAAGATTTGGAAAATTTTATTTTAAATATCTTCTTTAAAAATCTCTTGAACGGGTTTTTTTCCTTTGCATTCACTTGTAATCATTAAATTATAATGTCATCACCAGATGTATATCGCAATTATTGACTTCAAAATTGTTAAAAAAAAGCCAAAAAAAAAAATAACAAAAAATAGCAACGCAATTGCAAAACTCCTTCCGCTCTTGTTATTGTCACTTAACTCTTTCTCTAGATTCAAAAGGGAAATGCTCATTTTTCTTAGACTAGCTGGCGCGGCCCCCTTAGAACTCCCACTACCTACAGCCTGCGGCGGACCCTCGCCTTTTTTTTATTTAATAAGGTTTTTTTTTGGCAACAGTGAACATTTAGACCCTGTCTCTATTTATTTCAATTTATTGGTAGCCAATTAAATTGTCGCATGAGACGGGATCCGAACCCGCGATTCTTTGTATAGAAGGCCAGCACTCTAACCACTCTAACCCCTATACCAAGGCCCGAGGGCTTCTTAATTATAAATTTTTTAAAACACTAACACTTTTTTCCCACTCACACATACATTCACACAGTCTTTTCGGCAACTTAGGCCATTTAAGACTTTTTACGATACTCTTATTTGGTATCCAAATGGCTTAAATAAAATCATCGGACTGCCTGGGGTCCGAACCCGCGACCCCTCGGTATAAAAGGTTAGCACGCTAAACTCTACACCAAGCCTAAGGGTGAAAAAATTATTATTACTATTCCAATCCAATGCCTACTTGAGGATTTGTTTACATTCATAGAATACATAAATGCGAAGAATACAAGGATATTTCTCTATTCATTTCCTATGAGAGAAATTCGGCAAAAATAATTTTCCAGCAATCTCTAGAAGGTCTTTTTAAGCATTAAAAAAATATGATTTTGAAATTCCAACGGGAAATTGTCTAAATAGAGTATGACAGACAGACAGATGGACATTGACGAATTATATAAATAAAAAAATATTTCAAAAGATTTTATTTTTTAAGGGTATTTTTCGGCATCTCTGGCCAATTAGACCCCGTCAGTATTTATTTCATTTGATTGGTATCCAAGTCAATTGAAATAAACTTTTTCACTTGGGACGAGATGCAAAAAAAAAAAAATATTATGTATCTTTTATAAAAGCATATAAATATAGGCCAGATATACACTAATAGGGGAACAGCTGTTTGACTAGCCTGCCATCTATTGCAAGAATGCTGAACTAATTTGACAGTTAGTTTTTAAATAAATCATCTAAGCTTATTTTAAAAATTTCTTAATTAATATGTGATTAATAATAACAATAAATTCATTTTTAAATTTAAAAAAATTAAATATTATTGGGACAGATTGTTTTTTTGTATTTGCTTGATAACAAAAAAATTAATTACGATAATTTTTTAACAAATCATTGAAAAAATTATAGCTCGATGTCCCAATAATCTCTTATGAATTTAATTCATTTAAAAATTGAAAAATTCGTTATAATAGTCTAGTTTTTTTTTTAAAGTACGTTTAGACGTCGCTCCTGAACCCCCTTAAAAATCCCCTATTTTCTTTTCTTCGAGGGGCGAGAGACGAAATAAATAAAAAGAAAGAGATAAACGATTAACAGACAAAATTAATTCTATTATAATAAAGAGGGCCAAAACCTATTAAGATGGCAAGCGGGAAAGAATTGCCATTTTTAAGGTGTGAGAGGGGAGGGGGGAGGGGGAGGTATTAATTTTTTAAGAGTCAAGTCACACGAAAGGGGAGGAGTTGGTTGCCTTTTGTAATTTCCGGGAGTCTAAGGGGAACACGATGATGACGACGAGAGGTAAAAAAAAAAAAATCACCCAATGAACAAATGTTTTTTTTTTTTTGTCCCCCTTCACCGACATTAAAATTCAAATCTAAAACGAGATGTGACCAAACATGGTGCTGCTGTCTATCGATTACGAGTCATTTAAAGTCATCACGTTTGTTTATTTGTTTCGATTTTACTATCGTAATTAATTTTTTTGTTATCAAGCAAATACAAAAAAACAATCTGTCCCAATAATCTTTAATTTGTTTCAATTTAAAAATGAATTTATTGTTATTATTAATCACATATTAATTAAGAAATTTTTAAAATAAGCTTAGATGATTTATTTAAAAATCAAATGTCAAATTAGTTCAGCATTCTTGCAATAGATGGCAGGCTAGTCTAACAGCTGATCACCTAATAGCGTATATCTGGCCTATATTTATATATTTTTATGCTTTTATAAAAGATACATAATATATAATAACATTTATAAAGTATTTATTGTTAAAAGATCAATGAAAACAGCGCATTAAATATTATTAGCTACCATTCTGACATCTCTTGGCAAATTTTTGAATTATTTGATATTTGGGCATACTTTTTATGACACACTATGCCATCTTATCGGGAAAAACATGCGTAACCACTTCGCTCCCATTGCCCCTTAACTATAGTTACTTTTTGTTAGTTAGTTTTTGTTACATAAAAACCGGGCTCTACTTATAATAGTCTATTTTTTTAAAGTACGTTTAGACGCCGCTCCTACACCCCCTTAACTAGATGTGAAAAGACTCGAAATTCAGCTTATCCGAGGGATAGGTAGTTACTAAACAACCAACTATAATTAGACTACCGAATCAAAAGCTGGCTTTATTCTTTTCACAACTTAATTAAAATTTGATTAACGAATTGACAATCTTGAAGATAATAAATTCCCTAGCAAATGAATCATTTTTTTTTTTTCCTAGACAAATGTTTTTTTTTTTCCCCCGACCTATAATTAGCCAATCTCGATTGTTTGTTTTCTGAACGTTAAATTGGGGGGTAATTGTGGAACGTTTTTGTGTCAGGCTTCCCAACCAACACCTACATTGAGTTTAATTGAACATTTTTGACGCACAGAAGAAGAAGAAGAAGGAAGCCTCATGTCAACCTTTCATTAGAGAACAATGGCCAGGAGGGGCAATTCTTCATTTCTTAGCGTGTGGGGGTGGCTTCGTTAGGGTATAAAAGGAGAGCGATTCGCTTCTTCGAAATCAAACAGCCAATCGACTTGGGTGGGCGCTTCAGACGCAAATTCTCTCACACCACACTCCTCTTCCACTTCCAGGTTAGTCTAACTATTCTATCTTTCTATTCTGCACTATATATAGTGGGCACTATCAAAAAATCTTTACTATATTTTATTCTCTTTATTTTAAGAAGCACTTAACATTGTAAGAATTTAAAATCCATTTAGTATTTTCTATTTTTTTTTCCTTTCGGCTACTGAGGCCATTTAGGGTTTCAAATTATCCATGATTGAATTTTCCAAATTGGAATAGCCATTTCTCCTAGCACAAGAATAATTCCGGGCTACACATCTAGGCCAAATTGCTACATTTCATGATTAGTAACATCACAAAAGAACAGCCCTTTAAGTTACTGTACAATGAGGGACAATATTAACCCTCCATGGGTTTTCTACTTGTGATTATTTATACAATATTATAAATTTTAAGAAAACAGTTTCGAGATATTACCGGGTTGTAAAAACGCATTTAACGGTTCGTTAAACGCTTTTGGTGCTTTAAACCTTCCACTAAATATTTTCGGGGGCCCAAATGTGTATATGTCTTAAAAGAAGGGAATAGTTAACGGTGTCTTTAAAGTTGCTTTAGCAACAGGTACAAAAAGATGCGATAACTCCCCCCAGTAAAATTCTAAGTGGACTAATCATATCTTACTTTCTACCTAATGAAAAAATCCCCACAAAATTCTGCAAGGGATTCGATGGGATCCTAAGTTACCCTGTGTTATTATTATCTCTATATGAGAGTTTCGAAATTCTCAAAAATTAATTCCGCCCCAGTAATAAAAAATTTTAGAATGACATTAAAATGTTTCTGCCCCACTATGCTATTTGCTAAATATTGAATATAAATTTTAACTCAAACGGAATGCACTTATTTTTTAGTAAAAGTATTAAAAAACATTAATATCTTTGTGCATTATAGGCGATGGGGCATTAACCCCCCTGGTTAATGCCTTCATACCTCCACCCCCCCCTTAAGGAAATGCGAGCCTTCACCGCGAAATTACTCTCAAAATAATTTGAATACATTTATAAATATTTATTTTATATTTTATTTTATTTTGAAATTATTTTATTTTAATTTTCAACCCTTAATCCACCCCTGTGTAAAAGTTTATTAAGGAAAATTGATTAACAAAAATATAGGCCGTATAGAAAGAATATAATGGTAAAAAAAGATAAAAAATAAAAAACTAATTTTTTTTTCAATGACACCTACACTCTCCCTCTCTCTCTCAACAGCTTATATTCTCCCTCTACCCTTAGTGAAATACAAAATATTTAATTTCATATTCAAAAGAATCGTTTTTCTCAGTCAAATTATTTGTTTCTATCATTTTTTTTTTTCAACGATAAAATGCATAATAATTACCTTTAATAAGACACTCAAGAGGGTGTGCTGGTTGACGGTGAGGTCAGGGTGGGTTACACTATATTAATTATTCACTTTGATTCACTTAAAACAATTTAAAAACAGAGTACCTAGACGCCTGCAGCTCGGCAACGCACTCGACTCGACTGAACGAGAGATTCGTCTCTCTCTTTGTTTTGGAATAAAATAGATGGAAATAACAATTCCCTTTTTATTAAAAGTAAAAAAATACCTTTTGCTCTAATCTAACTGTATTTAGAGTTGGAAAAAAATGTCAACAAGTGATTTGGAATATTCCAAGGCCTTTCTTAAATAATCAACCCTTCATCCCCCCTAATCAAAATAATAATCAACGCTATTTTTTGAATGTTTTCTATTTATTTGGCTTCGATTTAGCTAAAATCAATTAAAAAAAACTTTTTTATTTTCAATTTTTCAACCCCTAATCCAATCTTTTTTTTTTTTTTTAAACACTCACACTTTTTTAAGCCATTTGAAATCTTACAAGGGGAGTGCATGACCTTCATAACACCGATTTGAACGAAATTTTTTTTATGTGTAGTACTTAATGAAAAAGTAATTCTGTTAAAGCGAGAAGGCGCACTACTCAACCGTTCGTTTTAAAAAAAATGTTAAAGATTTTGCCAGCATGCCTTATGCCGTTGCTAGCAATAACATTAACAAAAGCCGCGGTGGCTAAATCGGTAAGGTTCATTCATTGTAAACAAGAAATCTCGAGTTCGAATCATGCCTTGTGCAACTATTTTTTTTTTTTTTTTTTTTTTTTTGTAATTTATTTATTTTTTTTGGATTTTTACTTTTTAAGAATTTTTTATTATTAATAAATAAATAAAAAAAAAGTTTCTTTTAATTAATGGCTTTTAATTTTTAACTTGTTTTCCAATTTATTTAAAAAAATTATTATACGAGAAATATATTCAGGGCCGGAACTAGGAGATTTTTTTAGGGGGGGGGGGGGGGGGGGGGGGCAAAATTTAATTTGCCGCCCCCTCCTTAAAATTTTCCCTGATCTCAAAAATTTTTCTGCGAAATTTTTTTTTTTCGCGGAACCAAATTTTCCCGTCCGAAAAAATATTTTACCTTTTTTTTAGAGACGCAAAATTTGCCGCCCCCTGATATCTGCCGCCCGGGGCACGTGCACCCACTGCCCCCCCCCCCCCCTAGATCCGGCCCTGAATATATTACTATTAATTAATTTTTAATTTATTTGGAGCTTCCAGCCAGCGGCCACTCCGATTACTATTAATTGAACATATAAATAAATTTATAATTAACATATTAACATTGTAAGAGTATTATGCTATATATATTTCTTTGATTTATTTTCGCTCCTATATTTTTTGACCTTTATGTATTTTTTATTACAATTAATGTTAATATGTTAATTTTAAATTTATTTATATGTTCATTTAATAGTAATATATTTCTCGTATAATAACTTTTTTTAAATATATTGGAAAACAAGTTAAAAATTAAAAGCCATTAATTAAAAGAAACTTTTTTTTATTTATTTATTAATAATAAAAAATTCTTAAAAAGTAAAAATCCAAAAAAATAAATAAATTACAAAAAAAAAAAAAAAAAAAATAGTTGCACAAGGCATGATTCGAACTCGAGATTTCTTGTTTATAAAGAATGAACCTTACCGATTTAGCCACCGCGGCTTTTGTTAATGTTATTGCTAGCAACGGCATAAGGCATGCTGGCAAAATCTTTAACTATTTTTTTTAAGACGAACGGTTGAGTAGTGCGCCTTCTCGCTTTAACAGAATTACTTTTTCATTAAGTACTACACATAAAAAAAATTTCGTTCAAATCGGTGTTATGAAGGTCAGGCACTCCCCTTGTTAATAAATAAAATAATTAACAATGCTATCGCCTTCGCCGAGCTTCGCGTCTAGTCAGAAAAAAAATTAAAACCCTGAAAAACTTCCCGGAATCCGCCTTTGGGTTTTTTTACACAAAGTATAATTTTCTAGAATGAGTCTTACTTTAGGCCAGTGGTTTCCAAACTTTATGTTACAACGCCTCCCTTGAAAATATTTAATCGTATGACGCCCCCCCTCACCCACACATTTAATAAAATAATACAAAAACAAAAATTTTTAATACTAAAAAACATAAATTTATATAAAAATATTTTTTTTTATTTATTCATATTTATTATTTTAATTAAAAACTCCGTCCCAGAATCTTCTAAATTTTATTATTTTATTTATAAAACTAGCAATCATTTGGAAAATTGATCTTGGTGGCCAATATCCGCGCCTCCCCTTAGACTAGTCCGCGCCTCCCCAGGGGGCGCGCCTCACAGTTTGGAAAACGCTGCTCTAGAGTATCTTTACATTACTTTTCTCAAAATATTAGCCCTCAGAAAACTCTTGCCCATTTTCGTCAGCTCTCCGACTATAGGTAAAAGATCGTTGAATATTGTGCCGTCACTCACACCGGATATCTTTTTTAAATGTTATTATAAGTGTGAATCCGATCAATAGAGGATTTTTACCCTCCTTAGTAAAATTCCCAAAGTATATTTTCTCTGATTAAGTTAATTTTCTTTTCTTTTCTAATTTAAATTTCAAATAAAAAAAATAAAAATTTTGAGATGAGTTTCTCATTAAAGAGAAAGAAAATCGATTCAAGGGTGAGGGGAGTGAAACAAAAAACTCTTTTTTTTCTCCTTTATAATTATTCTAATTATCTATTCGAAAAAAAAAAATATATATTACACTGACATGTAATGCGTTTAAATTATTTATATTCTTTGAGTGAGGGGTCGGCCGGCTACCTACCTTTTAAATCTTTAAACAGGAGATTAACAAAGACATTAATATTAAAATTTAATCACTCAAAGTCCCAAAGAATCAGACCTCATATTATAACGTAATAAATAAATATTTATCTTTCATGACGGACTTATTTTAAAATTATCCATATCATTCAGGGTTCAGGGTTCAGGAGCGACGTCTAAAGGTATTTAAAAAAAAACCTAGACTATTATAAGGAATTTTTCAATGCGGTTTTTTGTTTTAAATGAATTAAATTCATAAGAGATTATTGGGACATCGAGCTATAATCTTTTTAATGACTTATTAAAAAATTATCGTAATTAATTTTTTTGTTTTCAAGCAAATACAAAAAAACAATCTGTCTCAATAATCTGTAATTTTTTTTTAAATTTAAAAATGAATTTATTGTTATTATTAATCACATATTAATTGAGAAATTTTTAAAATAAGCTTAGATGATTTATTTAAAATTCATCTGTCAAATTAGTTCAGCATTCTTGCAATAGATGGCAGGCTAGTCTAACAGCCGATATAGTATTAGCCTATATTTATATATTTATATGCTTTTATAAAAGATACATAATATATAATAACATTTATAAAGTATTTATTGTTAAAAGATCAATGAAAATCAACCAAATGCATTAAATATTATTAGCTACCATTTTGACATCTCTTGGGGAATTTTTGAAAAAAAAAATCTGGTGTGACTGGCGCACAGCACACAACTTTCTCTTACCTTCGGTAATCGAAAGTTGTGTACTGTGCTGTCACACCAGATTTTTTGTGTCGACATGTATTTAGTTCCCGGCAGTAGGGAATATTTGAATTCAGATGTAAAATTTATAAGTATGGGAAAATATTTATATTTTGTTACCATGGCAACCATTTCTCCTATCTTTCCTATGAAGCACAAGAGTAAAGTGTGCTTCAAACAATTTTGAGGGCAAAACGAGAATATACATTTGAAAGAGCATCTAAAAAATAATTGATTTTTGAATTTTAATCAAAATCGTTAGAGCGAATTTTGAGAAAATCGAAAAAAACTGAAAAAGTACATCAGTAAAGTACTAGTACTCTTTGGCCGATTTTGATTAAAAGCTTATTTTTCCGGTCCCGGGAGGTGTTTAACTTAAATATAAAATTTCAACCTCATAGCTCAATTCCTTCATGCTTAAAAGTGAACACAGACACACCCACCCACACACCCACCCACCCACCCACAGACAGACCATGTCGCGAAAACCACTTTTTTGGATTCAGGGGACCTCAAAACGTGAAGATCCATCAAAATCTCGACATCGAATTTTTGACATGAATCCAATACTTTCTCTCTATATATATATTACATATATACATAGGTAAGAGAAAGTAATACTCCATACGTAGTAAAGGAATCCAAAGATAAATATTAAATTATTGCATGATATTTTTTTTTTTTGTCTCTTAATCAGCTGTCTGAATTAATTTATTTGACTGATCGATGTGCTGACATGAAGACCGTTAGCGGATCGATAGAATTTTGTTTCTAATCATGCAGGTACTGTGTCAGGCTATATGAACTTTCTGAATGACATGTTAGATACTATTATTAAACGAAATAAAAAATCTGGTGGGACTGCACACAAACCTACTTGGCTTAAGTATAACATTTGAGTATCGAGAGTTTTTTCGTTTTTGAGTAATTCCCTTTAACCCACATTTTTGTTATTTCACTTGAAATCAATTTAATTTATTGTGAAAAAAATCTTAAATTTCAAGAAGATCGATTCCAGTTAAAATATCAAAACATAATGTTTATGTAAATTTCTCTGAAAGAGATTTTATTGCTTTTAAATGGCCGTTTTATTGCTTTTCTTGAAATTGCCATTAAAAGGAGGCGATTCCCTTTAGCTCGAATTTGACGTCATTTTCACAATCATTTGAATTAATTTCAACTGAAATATCAAAAAGTGCGGTTTAAATTAAATAACTCAATAAGGAAAGAAATCTCGATACTCAAATTTAATACTTTAGCTAAGTATTCATGTCCCAAGCATGGACAGGAATTTTCGCCCCCCTGGAACCCCCCGCCAGCGGCGGACTCTTCTTAATTATTAGAGTGAGGTGGATAGCTGAGTAGATCTTGTAGTAAGGAAGAAAGAAAAGAGCGATTGCAGCTAGGTTTATTTCGTTTAATAATCTTAATTCTTAATTATTTATTTATTTTTATTTTTTTAAACACCCACACTCCAATTCTGGGTCCAGACATTCTTATTTAAGCTATTTGGTATCCAAATGGCTTAAATAAAATCATCGGACTGCCTGGAATCCGAAACCCCGACCCTTGGTATACAAGGCAGGCGCGCTACCAACTACGCCAAGCCCGGGGCCTTCTTAATTATGAAAAAAAAAATTATTAATAATTCAATTCCAGTCCAGTGCCTGCTTGAGGATTTGTTTACATTCATGGAATACAGAAATACAAAGAATACATAAATATTTCTATATACATTTCCTATGGGAGAAACCGTAACTTTAAGAATTAATAACTCAAAAAGTTATAGGAATTTCGGGATGAAAATAATTTTCCTGTAATCACTAGAAAGTCCTCTTTATGCATATAAAATTTAATTTCAAAATTCCAACGCGAAGTTGCTTAAATAGAGCGTGACAGACAGAGCGACAGACGGACATTAGCAAATTATATACTGGTGGTATATAGAATAGATTTCCTGAAAGGAGTTGACTAAAAAATTATGACACTTGCTTAAGAAAAGTGCGAGGGTCTGCCGCAGGCGGCCCGAGCTAGCTGGAGGGAGCCCCTCTGGTTAAACGCAAAGTCCTCCGAAGGCTGGCGTAGCGGCTAGTAATTATAATAATTTACTGAAAAATTTTAAGATCACGATTGGCTTGGATTCCATTTTCCTAAAACAGGCAGATTACGCAACTAGTATTAAAAACGTATTTTATAATTTCATTTTCTTTCAAAATAAATATCAAATTCTCTTTCTCCCTTTTTTTTTCTTAAAAATACAAAAAAGAAATTAATTTTTCTCTTTAAATTATTCCTGCCAAAAACACACACAGAAGAAGGAAAAAAGAAAACAAAAAAAAAAAGAACGTCTTTTCGATTTCTAAACTCGTTCTCTGAAAAACAAAGCAGACGCCTTGTTTTCTATCATTGCATTGAAAATAAATTTAATATATGCTTCACAATTTATTCTATTTATGATCTGTCTTTCGATATACGTAGTAAAGCTTGTCAGGAATTTTTCTGTTTTTGTTTGACAGCCACTTTCGCTAGTGACAGCATCTCAAAAGATACGAATGGCATTAGACAGGAGGGAAGGAATTTACTGGATATTGACAGACAGACATATTTGATGTCCTCATCCCATCACGAATACATTTCATTGTCTTAACGTCGACAATGAAATTTTTTGAATTTCCAAAAATTTTATTCATATGAGTCTACCAGGGTATTTCTCTAATATCAGTGATTCTGATACCCTTCTTTTATGTTGGATAATAGAGGGGAACACTGATTCTGAGGCATGATAGTTCATTTTGGCCCGCTGAATACGAAAATAATTTTAATCTTTTTTTTTTTTTTTATTTAAAATTATGGCTTTGCTCAGATGAAAAGCATTTAGACAAATATTAATCTTAAGGAAGATAGATTTGAAGCCATGAGAATAAAAAACTATTTTAATTTCTTTCGGACGCCATCGCGTTCTTCTTCGGGACCAAAGATTGTTAAAAAGCACACATGGATTTTGTTGTGGCATGTATAAAATTTATGAACAACTAGCCGCGCCGCCCGCCTTCGGCGGGCTTCGCGTCTAGCCAGGGGGCTACGCCCACAAATGAAAAGAATACAAAAATATTTCTCTATACATTTCCTATGGGAGAAATAGTAACTTTAGGAATTAATAACTCAAAAAGTTGAAAGAATTTCCAGACCCGAGTATTTTTCCGGGACTCTCCATAACGTCCTCTATAAGACTGCAAAATTTCGTTTCAAAATTCCAACGGGAAGTTGGTCAAACAGAGCGTGACAGACGGACAGACAGACGGACACTCCGCAATTATTATATATAGATATTGACAAAGGCATCTTTTTTTGTACGAGAAGAGCTGTGAAAGCCTAAACTCCAAAATAGAAATAAATTCCAAATTATGGTGACAAATTTGACACCAATAAGGGCAACAACTTTGAAAGAGGATGATAAAATTATAAATTTTCATTAACGACCTCATGGAGGTAACCTCCAACCCAATTCGTTGCTTTGCTGATGACAGTACTCTGCACTGTCAGGACTGGTGAAACCTCATCCACTGGTCGTCTGGAGGCTGTGTCGTCGATTAATGATGATCTTGGTCTTTTGGAGGAATGGGGAAACCTCTATCAAGTAAAATTCAATTCGCAAAAAACTCAATGTTGTCTAATTTCTAGAGAAAAAAATAGGATTTGCTCTCCCCTTATTTATAGCAATAATAGTCTCGAGTTCAAAGATTCATTTTCTGTTCTGGGAGTGACAGTTACATCTGATCTCTCCTGGAGCAACCACATCTCTTCTGTGGTTAAATCTACCGCAAGGAAATTGGGTTTCCTATTCAAAACGAAGCGTTACTTTTCCTCCCAACAACTTCTAACCCTCTATAAAGCCCAAATTCGGCCGCGTCTTGAATATGGTTCCCACCTTTGGCGAGACGCTCTCTCCTCCTTGGACGCCATACAGAGGCGTGCAATTAGACTCGCCGCATCCCTACAGCCACTAGATCATAGAAGAAGCGTGTCTGCACTATCTCTCTTCTACAGGTATTACCATGGCCAATGCTCTGCCGAATTGAAATCAATTATCCCACCCAATGCAACATATTCACGGAACACAAGGGAGGCGTCGTCCCAGCATCCCTATGATGTTCATCTCTCAACTAACAGAACTAGTCCAATTCCAATCTTCCTTTGTCCCGTGATTGGAACAAGCTCCCTGCGTCTATCTTCCCCAAAACCTTTCAAGTCTAATCTCAACAGGCATCTTCTCAGTTCCCGCAGTTGAGTTCCCCTTTTAAGCTTCTCCTTTTGTTTTTATTTTCTTCCTGGCTGCATGTGACCACTGGACATTATAGGTCTTCGAACCTTATGCACCCATTCCAAAAAAAAAAAAATAAATAGGATGATATTAAAGTTATAGGCACGCAACAGGACAAGCGTATAAAAGGATTTATTTCAAAAAAAAAATAATAATAATAATTAAAATTCAAGAGGAAAATAAAGCACACAAGTTTATTTAACACAAATGTAGTGTTTATTTAGTTTTGTTTTTGTTTTGTTAGAGGAGAGGCTAATACTATAATATTTGTGGAAAAGGCAAACCACAGAAACAAAATTCTAAAATACCTTGAGGTATTGCCAGAATTGTTAATGCAGTTGAAATGTGTTTGTTGTTGTTGTTGTTGTTGTTGTTAATTAACTAACCCTTTGGAGTTTTACCCTCAAATAAAATTACATTTAATAACAAGGCAAATAAAAACGAATCTCTATACGAAAATAGGTACAGTGGCTGAACGTATGATTAATCAAGAGGAAAGGATGAAAGGCAGTCAAAAGCAAAATCAACATTTCGGTTGTTTCTTCCAGCCTTTTTCACAAATACAATATAATTTATCTGCTACTTTTACTTTCTTTTACCTCTCAAAATTGATTAAAATTCACAAATCAATTATTTTTTAGAAACTTTTTAAAATATATATTCTCATTTTACCCTTGAGATCTTTGAAGCACTCTTGTACTTCATAGGAAAGATAAAAGAAATGGTTGTCATGGGAACAAAATATAAATATTATGTAGAAATATAAATATTTTACCATGTCTTCATATATAATTTTTCTTTACGTGTGTATATCACTAAATTCCTAAACGACTGAACCGATTTTGATGAAATTTTGTGTCTGTTAATAAGATAATTTAATTCAAGTATGATACACAAGGTTTTTTGTTTCAATGATGTATTTATTTAACATTAACACTTTTTACGTATTTCGACACCATATGTGTCATCATCGGAAGTGAATTACATACTGAATATTATACTCATTATACTCATTCATTATACACATTAAAACATTCACACTTTTTTCTCATTCACACTCACATCACACACACTTTCACACAGTCTTTTCGGCAACTTAGGCCATTTAAGACTTTGACGATAACCGTTATGTATATTATTTGGGGTCCAGGCATCTCTATTTAAGCCATTTGTTATCCAAATGGCTTAAATAAAATCATCGGACTGCCTGGGGTCCGAGCCCGCGACGTTCGGTATAGAAGGTAGGCACGCTACCAACTACTCCAAGCCCCGTGGGCGTATAAAGTGTTAATATTAAATAAATACATCAATGAAACAAAAAACCTTGTGTATCATACTTGAATTTAATTCTCCTATTAAAGTATAATCCAACGGTTACCAGTTTAAAATTAATTTTGTGTATGTGTTTAGGCGAGTCCCGGAAAGCGTTATGATTCACAAAAAATCTTAAGTTCATGAATAATTCTATATTCACAGATCAGAAAATTTTTGTCTTCGTTCCACTTCTACTAAAAAACGAACCCTATCCACGAGAAGTTAATGTATTCTCTCTGCGCATAGGGTCACGGGCACTAACTATTAAATATTATTAAAAAAAAAAACAAATAATTCTATAATCTCATATCTTTCTTTATACTTGTAAAAGAAAAAGAAGTTCATTTTTTTCGATCAGTGAGTGTACTGGTGTTTTTTTCTTTGATGACGTTTTTGTTCATAATTTCCGTTATTAATACAAATGAATGATTTTTAGAAAGTCAATGAACTATAGAATAACGTAAATATATGTTTTTTGTTGATTCTAAAGTTGCATTAGGGGTGACCAAAGCAAAAAAAAATCTTAAAAATTTCGATTTTTCTACTTTAAGCCGTTTGCGGCACGTCTAAATGACCTCCGATTGGGATGAAACTTAAAATTTATATGTATTCTAACTATCTGCATATTTTTACGGGGTGTCACGTTAAAAATCATTTGAACATTCCAAATAAAAAGCCGTTTTAGAACAAATTTTTCTATTAAAATCTATTTTTCCTTATGACTCTAAAACTGTGCCCGATGGGGCAAAAACTGAAATGATATTTGAATTCAGCATGAAAAATATTTCTAGAATTTCATATCTTTATTCTTGTCAAAGAAAAAAGTTTATTTTTGTCGACTAGTTATATATATATATATATAGGTCTACATTTTTTTTACTACAATTTATTTCTGTACTCTTTTCTCACACAAAATAATTGATCATCTTTTTTTTTTTTTTTTTTTTTTATAAACATTCACATCTTTTTTTTCTCATTCACACTCACACTCACACACACATTCACACAGTCTTTTCGGCAACTCTGGCCATTTAAGACTTTTACGATAACCGTTGTAATTTATATATGTATTTGGGGTTCAGGGCATTTCTATTTAAGCCATCTGGTATCCAAATGGCTTAAATAAAATCTTCGGACTGCCTGGTCCGAACCCGCGACGTTTGGTATAGGAGGTAGGCGCGCTACATACTACGCCAAACTCGGGGGCAATTGATCATCTTAAATAAAATCGAATTGTTACCAAGCAAACACTTAAATAAAATAACTTTAAATTTGTTCTGGCAGATTCACAAGATGCCCCGAGTACTAGTACTCCTTGGAATTCTTCTCTGGATTGGTTTCGCTAGCGCTCAAGTGAATTTCTCAACCGGCTGGGGCAAAAGGAGTCCCGGGGACTTCCTGTGCCTGGTCCAGCGGAAGGCTGCAAATCCTCAATGGACACTCTCATGTATCTCTACAAAATTATTCAGGTAATTAAATTTAAATCTTCTAATATATCGTAATTGCATTTTCTATTATTAAGTGGGGATTATTTTTATGAAAGAGCAGTACCTCATAAAATCTATTTATTTTAAAATTTTATAGAAAAAAGCTAGTTTTATTTTATTTTATTATTAAAACCAAGGCCGACGTTTCGGTCGCTATCTTCAGGGTCACAAAGAATGAAGAAACAACATTAAATAGATATAATCAATCACATTTCTAATAATAAAAGAAAAAATGAAAAAATAAAATCTTATATAATTGATTATATCTATTTAATCTTGTATCGTTTGTAGATCTGAAGATGGCCCCATATGTGACCGAAACGTCGACACTGATTTTAATAATAAAAAGAGAAAGTAAAAATGAAATAAAACAAAGGGCGTTGCTCATTTTTTTCTACCAAATTTAAATATTTTCAGTCATTTTATATTAAATCATAAAGATATTAGTCTAATAATCAAATAATAAATATAGCTAGCTCGTATTTTTGTTTTAAAAAAATTGACGACGATCTGTTCCGACAAGCAAAGTAAAAGCATTAAAAAAAAAAAGTAAAAAAACAAGCTTGAATTTCAAAAAATGCCTACAATATTAAACTGCAAGGTGTATAAAAAGGAAAACCTATTTTTTTTTTTATTTATTTAAGGTTGGTTTTTTACCATACCTTTTATACAAACATCGTTTATTACAAAAAAATATACGTATAAATAAAATTATACAAAATCATTACAATAACAACACCACACAAAAACCAACACATAATATCACTCATGCCGGGCTGCAAGAACGTAGTTAACGGTTCGTTAAACGCTATTGGTGGTTTAAACCTTCCGCTAAATAATTTTTGGTTTCAAGAACGTATTTAAAGGTGATTGGTTCGTAAAAGCTGTATTTAAATAAAATAATAAAATAAAAATA
>JAKCPI010016777.1:0-11281 GCA_023213315.1 Euborellia annulipes | reverse complement strand
TGAACTCTTCACATTTTTCTCTATTTATTTATTCACATTTAATGCCAGAAATATCCTTTGTTTGAAATGAAAACAATTTTAGGTATTAGTGTGATAAAGATTCTCGTTGATTAGTAAAGAAGTAGAATTACAAGAATTGTAATTATAATGAGTTTTAAATCCTTATATCTTGAAGGCAATCCACTCTCATATACAATTATATTACATTATTAGATCAGTTGGTATTGTGATTCTCATTTGCCTCCTTGTTAACAATCGGACGTAGAGGTATGTTGCCAAAACCTTACAGAATGTTATACATACAGTATATACTGTATAAAATTTTCAAATATATACAGAATATATATTTGATCTTCTTCTGTCTTCGCCCTTATTATTATTCCCTCGGTGCGGGTCCCGGCGGACCTTATTCTCCCTCTCCCACTCTCCCCTAACCAATGCTGTTGTCTCCGACAGGCCAAGTTCGGTCATATCTCTCCTGACCCGGTGAAGCTAAGTCATCCTAGGTGCTCCTCTGCGTTGTCGTCCGAGGAGCCCCATATCGTAAGTCGTCCTCGCCACAACCACTACTCTCTTGGCGTACGACATGTCCAAACCAGCGGAGACGCCATTTGCGCATTTTGTCAGTGATTGGCGCAATGCCAAACCTGCCTCTGATGGTATCGTTTGGGATGCGGTCAAGTCTGGTGACACCAAGTGACCACCTGGCCATCCGCATCTCCATCACATGCAGTGCCGATTCGCTTCTCTTCGTGGAGGCCCATGTCTCGGTCGAATACAAAGCAACCGGCCTTAAAACCGTCCGGTAGATTGCCGACTTCAGATAAATCGGCATCCGTCGGTCGCAAAGGTTTCCGGTGTATTCTCGCCATTTAAGCCAACTGGCATTTATACGCCCGGCAATCTCATCCGTTGGTTCCCCATTATCAGCGACTCTTGAGCCAAGATAGCGAAAATATGATATTTAGGGAGCGCCTGGCCATCAAGTAAGTAGTAGTACTTGATCTGCAGTTTGTTGAAAGTACTGCATGTAATCGGTCTTGCGTGGGTTAATACGCAGACCGTATTGAGCAAGGCGATTTTTCCAGATGCCCAGGGAAAAATATATATATATTTGATATTTTTCATAATTGCATATGTGATTGCAGTTGCCTCTAAAGAAGGGGCTGATCGACTTCGAAATATGAGTAAAAAACAAACATCCCCGTCATCCACACTAATTGTTATTACTATCGACATCATTCAGTAGAGAACAAAACAACAATTTTAGCTATTTTTTTATTGTTAATAACAAGGGCACGAAAATACATTTCAATGATTTCAATTAATATTTTTTCAGATGGTGTTGTACTTCCAAAAAATGTTGAAATTGGATTACATATTAGGATTCTGCATCGAAATCCCGATTATTGGCCGGATCCAGAGAGATTTGATCCAGATCGATTCCTTCCTGAGAACTTCATGAAGCGACATCCTTATGCTTATGTTCCATTCAGTGCAGGTCCAAGGAATTGCATAGGTAGGCTACTCACCACTCAATGCTATTCAAAACATTATTATTTTATATTAAGGCTCTATTCATACGGGGATACTCAAATGTCCGAGCATAAGGATACTGGGTAGCTAAGAGCGGGACTAATTGCGCGACTCAATCGCTAAGAGACTTGACAAGCATGTCTCCTAGCTACTCAGTCACCTGGTTTCTTCTGGAGATACCAAAGAAAATTAGTGAAAAAGAAGCAAATATTCAAATATTAATATAGAGGCGGAAATAGAAAAATTTCCTGAACTTTACAACTATAAATGACCTATCACCGAAAAGATGTTGCGGACAAAGCTTGGAACGAGGTGCCAATGGTAGTACACCTTTAATCTGAGTAATTAGCTGGTCCGGTTTCAATAATTTATAAAAATTATTAATTTTATTATAATGTTACGTTGAAAATATAAAGTGGCTGTATAATTCGATGATAATGGAGAGAAGAAATAAAAGTCGGCGGATTGAGGAACCTCTGTTCAAAAAAAATAAATGTTTCGGTTTTAATTTCGGCTTGAGTTTATTTCATTAAGATTTTTTTTTTTTTTGAGCAGAGGCTCCTCAATTGGCTGACTTCTATCTCTTGTCCGCATAATCATTTTATTATAATGTTAATCAGCCACGGTCACACGATTTTTTTTTTTTTTTTTTTGGGGGGGGAAGGGAACAAGCTAAAATTAACTAAAATTATGGTTGTGTGAGAATAGAGGGTAAATATTTTACATAAAAAAAGAATATTAAAAAATTGTTTGAGATCTATAAATATACATTTTGCAATTCGAACTTGTTTTAAACTTTGGAGGGAACTGAGTATATTGATAGGAAACTCGCAATTTACCGTATGAATAGAGCCTAAGAGTAGGGCTGGACGGTAAACCGGTTTACCGGTAAAAACCGGTAAAAAATTTTTACCGAAAACGCGGTAACGAACCTCTAATTCGGTAAAAACCGGTTTTTTTTCGAAAGTCGGTAAAAACTTATTTTTTCGGACGGGGAAAAATTTTGGTTCCGCGAAAAAAAATGTGCCGCGGCGGAAAATTTCTGTTCCGCGGGCGGCAAAAAAATTGGCGTCTCTAAAAAAAAAAGGTAAAATATTAATATTTTTTCGGACGGGGAAAAATTTTGGTTCCGCGGAAAAAAAATGTGCCGCGGCGGCAAATTTCTGTTCCGCGGGCGGCAAAAAAAATTGGCGTCTCTAAAAAAAAGGTAAAATATTTTTTCGGACGGGAAAAAATTTTGGTTCCGCGAAAAAAAAAATGTTCCGCGGCGGCAAACTTTGGTTCCGCGGGCGGTAAAAATTTTTACCGACTTTCGAGAAAAACCGGTTTTTACCGACTTTCGAGAAAAAACCGGTTTTTTTTTTCATTATCGAGGTCGGTAATGAAAATCCATTACCGTCCAGCCCTACCTAAGAGATTTAATTATTTATTTATATATAAAATTCAAGAGGTTTTACTCACAAGGAGAGTACACGGTTGACTCGTCACCGATTTTGATCTCCTTTTTATATGGTGAATCTATACTGAAAAATATTTGTATCCTGATCGAACTTTTCGTCCAATGAGCCCTGTAACAATTTTTTTCTCATCTGAAATTTTAAAATCTGAAAAGGATTGTTATAAGGCTCAAAGAAAAGCTTATCAACAACAACAAGCTATTAGCGTAACGGGTAGAGGAGAGGGGTTAGAAATCCAGGGATCCCAAGTTCAAAACTTGGGTTGTCAATTTTTTTTTTTTTTTTAGAATTATTTATAGTATAAAAAATAAATATTATATTTATATTATAAAAATATTTTATTTATATTTGCGACATATTTATTACATATTACATATTTATACAGAAAACAAATAATATTATACAATCAATTAGATATATAAACTAACTAACTAAACTGACACTTCCTGTTGACAGCAAATGTATTGGCGAAATATTTCTTTTGATATTTCATAAAAAAAAAAACATTAATTTTCTATATCTTACTGCCTTATTTTATATTTTAATTATTCATTTATATATCTAATTGATTGTATAATATTCATTGTTTTCTGTATAAATATGTAATAAATATGTCGCAAATATAAATAAAATATTTTTATAATATAAATATAATATTTATTTTTTATACTATAAATAATTCTAAAAAAAAAAAAAAAATTGACAACCCAAGTTTTGAACTTGGGATCCCTGGATTTCTAACCCTCTCCTCTACCCGTTAGGCTAATAGCTTGTTGTTGTTGATAAGCTTTTCTTTGAGCCTTATAACAATCCTTTTCAGATTTTAAAATTTCAGATAAGAAAAAAATATTGTTACAGGGCGCATTGGACGAAAAGTTCGATCAGGATACAAATATTTTTCAGTATAGATTCACCATATAAAAGGAGATCAAAATCGGTGACGAGTCAACCGTGTACTCTCCTTGTCAGACTCTTAAAGAAAATTCAAGGTGTTCTTGAATATTAAAATTCTAAATAATTAGGATATATTAATTCAAAAATGCTGCTGAGGCAATAAATTTATTATGCCTTCCGGCATACGGCATAGTTATTGTATATTTTAGTTATTGTATATACAGTATGTATATATACAGTATATCTTGTTATATATATATTTTTTTAGCGCTCTGAAGATGGCTGTATGCCGAAAGGCCTAATAAATTTATTGCCTCAGCAGCATTTATGAATTAATATATTCCAATTATTTAGAATTTTAATATTCAAGAACACCTTGAATTTTCTTTAAAGATCTGAGTAAAACCTCTTGAATTTTATATATAAATTAATATTACCAGACCACACCATCCAACGATAATTAATTATTTATATTAAATTGCAGGACAGAAATTTGCTTGGTTGGAAATGAAAACAATCTTAGCAACTTTATTACGCAAATATCGTTTTCTACCTGTGCAAGGTGAATTAAAATTGGCCTTTGAGATGATTTTGAAATCTAATAACGGAATTCATGTGCGTGTGGAATTAAGAGACCCTTAAAACTCTGTTTATTTGGTTTTCCAAGTGAAAATTTGTAAATATACAAATTAATTCTATGTATTTCTTTCATTTTAAATGTATTAAATAAATTTTTTGACTGTTTCGAATTAGTAAATATTAATTAGGGTATATTGTATTACATTTTGCAAATGACAAAGGATAATTCATCAGAAACTTGTCAGATGAAAATAAATTATATTTTGCCAAAGCAAATTAAAGTAGCTTATAAATGCATTATCTTTAATCATATATGATTAAATTTGGTGGGACTGATCGCACAGCACACAACTTTACATAAATTTAGACGTCCCAGACGAGATTCGAGTTAAGCTTTTGACTAGTGAACATCTATTTAAAATCGCTCCTCAAACATTCTAAAAAATCAGTGGGTGAAAGGTGGAATTTTGCTTTGGTTCTTGTGCCTGCAACACCGCTGAGCAACGACCTCTACATTGAGACCACTCTGGGGCACCTGAAAATTCTCGAGAACGGCACTACGGACCTTTTTACTATCCTGATTTTTTCATTTCAAGAAAGTGAGCCAACTATAAATTTTATAAGCCACTTTTCAAGGAATTAAGTATTAAAAGTATTAATATACTAATAATAAAAAAATAGAAAAAAAAAAAATCTCTCTTTTCTCAATACCCATTTAAAACATAGGCATTGATTAATTATGATTATTTATCAATAAATATTCTGTCAAGGCCTTTATTCTTAATTTGCAACTAAAAGAGAGTAACTTTAGAACTATTTACGAGGGCTCGCTGGTGTAGTGAGCTAGGGTGTCAGCTTCTGCAAAGAAGATCCCTGTTCAAATCCTTGGCGTGCGGGATTTTTCTATTAAATAAAAATATTTATTTAATGTAAACAAATCCTCAAGCAAGCCCTGGATTGGAATATAGGATCTCACCACAATAGCCCTCAGGCAACTCTACGAGGAGAGGGAGTTGCTGTGACATCCCGTCCTGTGGAAGGGACGTAAAGAAGGTTCCCTCTCAGTGATGCATTCTTCGAAAGGAGTAGGCTACACGCCGGTGCTGAGGGAGTCCCTCCTCAAACTAGGACATCCTCCATAGCATAGAAGAGGTTGGATATAAGGACCCGGTTGGAACCAGAAATAAGGATTAGTTCACTAGCTAGAGACGAAAGCAGAAGGGAGGGAGTTAGAGATAGGAAATGATGTAACTTCAGAGGGTGCCGGTAGATGGCTACGGCCAGAGGCCGGTTGGGTTTGAGGTGTGTGTCTTCGTACACGAAAGCACCTCGGGCAAATAAACGGGATCCCGATAGGAATTTCAAATAAATAAATAGAACTATTTACATAAACTTTAAAATAAACAAAAAAAGAAAAATAATAATAATGATAATAATTATAAGTAAATAAATCATACTGTTATCTATTTATCAGTAATTATCAGAAAAATATAAAAATAAATAATCAAAAAAAAAAAAAAAAATAACAATAACAAACGGCACTGGCACCCCCGGTTTTTTCTCTCCTTTCTGTATTTTTCGCTTCAATTTACCTATTAACTCAACCAGACCTATGTCCGGTTGCAAGAACGTATTTAACGGTTCGTTAAACGCTTTTGTTGGTTTAAACCTTCCGCTAAATAATTTTGGGTTGCAAGAACGTATTTAAAGATGATTGGTTTGTAAAAGCTGTATTTAAACTAAAGGTTGAAATTCGGACCTTAAAACTATAAAGTATTCACTAAACTGATTTCTTTCAATGAAATAAAAGAATTTAGTGACTATATTATCACGGCAGAGAGGTAATATATAAATACATTAATTTAATTGAGTTTTCTTTAGTTTCTGAAACGTTTTAAGCGATATTAATTATTATAGATATTCATTCGATGAAGAGAAAAAGTGAGGTTATAGTATATTCCCAGTTTCTTTATAATTTAACATCTGACAGCCAGAGCAACCAACGTATTTATTATTTTTATTTTACGATATTTAAATATTTAAACATTTTTTGTTTTGTAACCTAATATTAACAATTAAAATTTAAAGAATACAAATATAATTACTATTTTTATTTATTTTATAATTTTGGTACTATTATAAATTATACAATTTGACAATGCGCCCTTGCGGTCAAATGGCCAACTACATAGAGAGCTGTCATTTTCGGTGGCCCAATCATTTTGCATCTATCTATATATCTTAACAGTAGGGAATAGTTAACGGTTCCTTTAAAGTTGCTTTAGCAACAGCCTATAATTTTAAAGCCCAAAGCGATGTTTACTAACAGACTTTTAAATATTTACAGAACTGTTTTCTTGCAACCCGGCACATTATCTATTAACCATCCAGGGCCCCCTTATCCGTACAGTGAGTCACGCTGATAGGCCGCAGTCGTGCATTAACCTACACCACCCTATCCATCCTTATAATATTCATATCTATTAAACAACACTTAATCAAATTAAACATATAACCATAGGCTGAATTGGTTAATCAAACAATGCCTAACAATAAACAACAAGAACGAATAGAAAACTACTTTAAAAAAACCCAAGAACCAACCTCCCCATTCACCAGCAGCGGTATAACTTTAAGGTCACCTCCAGGACAGGATCAACCTCAAGATAGAAAACGAAGGAAAAGCAAGGGGGAGGAAATGGATATGGAGGCAAAAATTGATCACATATTGAACCATATAATAAATATTACTGAGGAGAACAAGAAAATAAGGGAGGACATCCGGGGACTGAGCGATAAACTGGATGGAGAGAGAGTGATACGAGAGGAGCTTAAAGCGAAAGTAAACTTCCTGGAAGGAAGGATTGAGGGTCTGGAGGAGCAGTTGGAGAGAAGAGAGAGACGCTGATAGGGTTAGAAACATAGTAATCAAAGGAGTGGAGGAAAATGACCAAGAAAATAACAATGAAACTACCGAAAAGGTTAAGAAAATAATAATTGAAAAATTAAAAATAACTGACCCACCAATAAACATAGAGAGCGCAGAGAGAATTGGAAAGAGGACATCTAATCGCCCTAGACCCATTCTCCTCAGACTCAAAAATGTCCAAGAAAAGAGGAACATAATGGAAAGAAGGAGGGAGCTGAGAGGCACGAGAATTTTCCTGGATAATGATTGCGGTCCATCCACCATGGCAAAAAGGAGAAGAATGACGGAACTAGCAATGCAAATGAATATCCCGAGAAAGGAGATAAGGTGGAGAGGAAACAAAATGATGGTAAATAATAAGTGCTACCTCTTGGGATATGAAAACAATAATGAAATACTGATAGAAGCAAAAAACGATTAGACCCCCCTACTACAACACGGCCTATCGCGGAAGGGATACTCGGAATGACCCTCGACAACTGCCTTTGAAGCTACTATTCTGGAATGCCGATGGATTCCAAAACCTATATCGGTTAAAAAACGATGAAGTCAAATTTTTACAAAGTCATGAAATTATATGCCTGGTTGAGACGTGGTTAACTCAGGACAATCCAAACTCCCCAACATTTCTCGAGGATTACAATTTTCACCACAGAAAAGCCACAAAGGACAAATCAAGGGGAAGGGCAAGTGGAGGGCTGATGATTTACACAAAAAAAGGCTTGAATGTACAACTCCTTGAATCCTCTAACCAATGGATAGCACTTAATTTCAGGATATCCAATACAAATTACATTATAATATCTGTGTACTGGTCCCCTAACCACAATATAAACACCTGTGTGGAACAACTCTCGGACCTACTATGTTCTTATTCCCCAGAAAGATATAAAATAATTATCTGTGGTGACTTCAACTGCAGACTGGGTAACCTGAACACTTTTGAGGACACATTATTTGAAGATACATACTTGAATGGAACTAGAACTGTATTGGATGAAGTAATAACCAAAAGAGGACGGTTACTGAACGACGCAATGGAGGAGGCGGGTTTCATTCTCTGTAATGGTCGAACTGCATCAGACACCCCTGGCAATTACACATATATATCTAACATTGGAAGAAGCATCATCGACATGGTCTGGATCCACTCTGCCTCGATTGAAGAAACCTTGGACTTCGAAGTGAAAAACATATCTGAAAATTCCCCTCACCTATCCTGTGTCCTTCACTTGAAATGCCATATGGAAATTCCGAGGGACAAGAAAATAACCCCAAAGAAACAGTCCACAACAAGATATAAATGGAATGAAGAACACTCACTAGAATTTCAACAATGTTTACAAAGCAGCAATAGAATCTATACCCAAAGCGACTCCGTTGATGTTCTAAACTCGAACTTCACGGAAGCAATCTATGAAGCCCTGGAAGCCTCGGGGATGTCACAGACCATTACAATTGACTTATCTAGCCACAAATCTCATCGTCACTCATGGTTTGATAGGGAATGCCACAATCTGAAGACGCTGTGGAGAAGAAAATACCGAAAATTTAAATCAACAAATAGTGAAACAGCTCTAACAGATTACCTGGAAGCCAAAAGAAAGTACAAATCCCTTCTTACCGACAAAAAGAGAGATCACTACAAGTTGCTAATAAGCAGCATTAAAAACACTAGAAACCCTCGAGAATTCTGGCATTCTATCAGAATGATTAGAGGAAGAAACACGACAAGTAACGAAATAGACGTATCAACTTGGAATAACTTTTTTCGCTCTGTGTACCACTCGGAGATCGTCAAAGACCATTTACTACTAGACGTCCTGGATCCCTTCCTTGATCAACCGGTTGCCCTGGAGGAGATTCAATTCTGTATCCACAACACAAAAAATGGCAAATCACCTGGAGCCGACAAAATAAGTTATGAAATGCTAAAAAAACTCACGCCGGATTGGGAACACTACATCCAGAACTTATTCAATCAGATTTTCACCAAAGAAAAAACTCCAGCTCAATGGCCTGACGTTGAACTCCGACTGCTGCACAAAAAAGGGGACAGGACTGACCCTCTAAATTACCGAGGTATAGCCCTGATAAATTCACTAATGAAAATATTTACCAATATCATTAACAAAAGATTAGAACAATGGGCTGAAACATACAACATGATCCCGGAAGAGCAGGCAGGCTTTAGAAGAGGTAGGGGATGCACTGATCATGTCTTTTCACTGAGCTCTATAATTAACTTATCCACAAAAAAACCAAAGCAATCACTAATCGGAATTTTTATAGACTTCAGAAGAGCATTTGATTCGTTAAACCACAACAAACTCTGGCGGAAGCTACACACACTTGGGGTCAGCGGAAAAATAATACGAATTATGAGAAACTTATACAACTCTACCAAGATAAGAGCCCAAATAAACTATGAGTATACGGATTATTTTTGGGCGAGCCAGGGCGTCCTCCAGGGTGACAGCCTGAGCCCCCTGCTTTTTTCGCTCTACTTGAGTGATATAATAAAATTTTTTCAAGATGAGGGACACCATGGAGTTGGTCTCACACATGAAAGAGAAATACTCATGCTTTTGTATGCCGATGACATCGTCCTCCTGGCCAATAACCGAATAGATGCTCAGAAAAAACTGAAATCTCTCGAAAAATACACAAGAGAGAACGATTTAGTGTTAAACACAGACAAGACCAAAGCAATCATATTTCAAAGATTCGGAAGAAGGAGAGAACTCGAAAACTTAAAATGGGAGGGAACTAAACTCGACTATGTTAAAAGTTATACCTACCTCGGAGTGGAATTCTCTTCCTCAGGAAAATTTAGACTGGCATGCCAGAATTCCATATCTAAAGCTAGAATAGCTTTGGGAAGGGTCATTGATACCACTGCAAAGTGCAGATCTATGAACTGGGAGGCAAGAACTAAACTCTTCGACTCAATTGTAACTGCCACTCTCTTATACGGTTCTGAAGTTTGGGCGGTCAGATATTTGGATGAAATCGAGAGAATTCAGGTTGAATTTTTTAAGCGCGCTCTAGGCTGGCCTCGAAATACGCCTAATTACATGGTTAGAAAGGAAACGGGAAGATATCCCTTGAGCACAGATGTATTTGGAAGATGTCTTAAATGGTGGGCCAACCTGTTGAGTATGTCTCAGGCCAGAATCCCGAAGCTCTGTTTCGAGGCACTAATGCGAATGGACGGCGGAACATCAAACAATGCCGGCTGGAACTGGGTGACGCAGCTAAAGGCACTACTCACAAGGATCAATGAGGAGGATATTTTCAATGACATCAACCCAACATCCATAAGAAGTAAAATACCTCTTCTAATAGAAAAATGGCGCTTCCACAACCTCGAAGAAGATCTAAATAGAATTAGAGAATCGACCTACAGCCCCATATACAAAAACTTATGCAGCTTCAACAAATGTGGAAATGAAGAATACCTTGAACTGGACTGTAGCTGGCAAAAAATCAAAATCTTCAGCCAATTGAGAATATCTGGGACAGAACGGTATAGGACGTGGATAGGCAACATGGAGTACAAGGTCACCCAAACCGAAATGTGCACTCTATGTAATCTCCACAAAGAGGAAACACTTCAACACATCATTCTGGAATGCCCTGTCTACAACCCACTGCGAAGTTACCTCCCGGGCAACAATAGAAAAAACCTTGAGGAGATATTAACAACGAATTCTATCAAGGAAGTGGAGGGAGTGTTCGCGTTCATAACTGGGGCTCTGAAGCTCAGATCATTCTGCCTAAACGACTGGGATGATTAACACAGAAAAAGTGATTACTTACTATATAAATTGTCATATTATTTTTGTTTATATCTCGAATCCATTTGTAAGCAATGAGCAAACAA
>JAKCPI010016776.1:0-46352 GCA_023213315.1 Euborellia annulipes | reverse complement strand
AATCTGGTGTGACTGGCGCACAGCACACAACTTTCTCTTACCTTCGGTAATCGAAAGTTGAGTACTATGCTTGTCTCACCAGATTTTTTTGTGACGACATGTATTTAGTTTCCGACAGTACGGTATATTCGATTTTCAAGTTGTAAAATTTATAAGTATGGCAAAATATTTATATTTTGTTGCCATGGCAACCATTTCTCCTATCTTTTCTATGGAGTACAAGAGTAAAGTGGTCTTCACAAGATTTCAATGACTAAATGAGAATATACATTTGAAAGAGAATCTAAAAAATAATTGATTTTTGAATTTAAAAAAAAATCGTTGGAGCAAATTTAGAAAAATCGAAAAAAACTGAAAAAGTACATCAATAAAGTACTAGTACTCTTTGGCCGATTTTGTTCAAAAGCCTCGTATCACGTCCCAAGGGGAAGTGCCTAACTTAAATATAAAATTCAACTCCATAGCTCTTTTCGTTCTTGAGATATTTTGTTCACAAACACACACACACAGGCAGACAGACAGACAGACCATATCGCGAAAAACCACTTTTTTTGATTCAGGGGACCTCAAAACTGTATATCCATCAAAATCTCGACATCGAATTTTTGACATGAATCCAATAAATACTTTCTCTCTATATATATATTAACATATATATAGAGGTAAGAGAAAGTAAAAAATATAAATATAGAGTTAATAAGAGATTAAGAACTCAGAGCGTTGGCTAAATTGGGTAAATTTAGGGCGCAAAGAAGAGTAGAAAATATCATTTTCTAAAAAAAAAAAAAAAAAAAAAAAAAATAGCGCAGGAAGAAATTTGTGATTAGTGGATTTATGATCTTAATTAAGAGAAATGGTAAATATACGAGAAATCCGAAACCAGATTAAATTCTTTAAAAAAATGCCGTTTATTTTTTGAATCTATCGACTTGGAAGCCAAAATGATTTAAATAATAATAACTAGGTAGAGCATTGTTTGAAAAGGATGGAATTTTTTCAATCAATTAATTAGCCAATCAATATATCGTTTAAGATAGCAAATTTGCGAGATATGTTTGTGCTTAAGATTGGGCAAAATCGCACCCCCCTGGAGTCGAACCAGGACTTCCACCAGCCGCGAAAGCGTAGAGGTCCTGGTTCGACTCCAGGGGGTGCAATTTTGCCCAATAGTAAGCACAAATATATTATGATTTAAATAATTTTTATTGCTTGAGAATGTGAAGGGAGACCTCTATCTCTACTTCAAGGAATGAGGACATAATTCTTATTATCTAGTATAATATAATTTTCATTCCTTAATTTATTAAATAAAAATTATATTATATAGATGTAGAGTTACGGGATGATCCAGCTGGATCTCGGTGTTTTTTTCTTTAGATAAAATTGGAAAAAATTAAAAAAAGTACATCAGTAGTACTCGAAGTCTCATAAAGTCAGACAGTGTGATTTGTTTTATCGGAAATGGTATATATTTAAAATTTTAAAGAAACCATTAAAACGGATTTCGAGAAAAGTAGAAAAAAACTTAAAAAAAAAGTATATACTGGCTACATCTAGTATCCAAATTTTTCCAAAAGACCTAATGCAAACTCATATTGGAACAGAATATAGTAGATCTATTGATATAGATTTAAAATTTGAAATAAATCGATAGAGCCGTTTTCGAGAACAATTACAAATAAACAAATGTACGAAATATTTAATGATTTGAAGAATAAGAAATCATTAGATTGTGTGTATGTGTGTGTAAGTTTGAAGTGAATGAGAAATAAGTGTGTTTTTTCACAAAAAAAAAAAAAAAAAAAAAAAAATTAAACTCTTCAGACATGAGGGAAAAAATTTGACCTTTGTCCTTTCACAAACATAAATCCTCTGGCAATTTGATGCGATATATTAAATTAATGAAATACTTCATACGAATCACTAAACTGAATTCTGATATCTCGAATAGTTGATCGATCGTCTGTATTTATTAATTACAAATTCTAGCTTTGAAGTATACATAAAGGTAGACTTTGGCTTGCGCGGACGGCGGGCGCGGACACCCGCGCCTTTGACTGAGACATGTGTTTTTCAATGGGAGCTCGTTCACTTGCGCGGTCAGCGTGCGAAGATGATGAGTCACTTTTTTCCATCCGCGCGCGGGTCGCTCTTCTACTGAGAAATTCTCAGTCAGCCATCGACCGCGGGCGGGAAACGGAATTTATTTAAATTATAATCATGCAATATTCGTAATATAAGGCAAAATATTTACAGGAAACTCTTCATTTGAGAATTATATTTAAAAATTAATATAAATTTAATAAAAAATAAAAACATAGGCCTATTTTATATAAAGATTTAAAAAAATTTCAGAATTTATAAATTATTTCATTTAAATACAATATTTATGTTTTTTTAAATAATTTTTTTATTAGATAGTGAAATTAAATAAACTAACAAGCTTATATCAAGACCTTGAGCTTATATGAATAAAAAAGTGGAAAGGGAATTAAAATAATTAATTATTCAAATAAAATAATTTACAAAATTAATTTTTATTAAATCAAACAGCCGAAAAAGATAGCTAGCTACCCTGGCGATAATTTTTTTCCTCACCCAAACCCGATACTGTATACAAATTTCTTATTTAACAAAATATTTTAATGAATTTTTTTTTATGAACGGCTTTAAAAAGTATTTGACAAGTAATAAAATTACCAACTGCCTATAGATAAAATTTAAAACAAATAAATACGAACGGGGTCTAAATGCCGAAAAAAGCCTTAAATAAATAATAAAAAAATTGAAAACAATTTTTTAGAAATGTATAGCTTATTATATCAATTTTTTTTTTTAACAAAATATTAGTTAGTAAACCAAATCTCTTGAAAAATGTAATACAATGAATTATAAAAAGATTATAACTGACAATCATTGACGCGAAAGTTATAAATAAATAAATATATTTATATAGGCGCGCAATTCTAACCGCCATAGCGAAAGACCCTCAACGGACGAGAAGTTGTGGCATGACGTCATTGGCGCGGGTGCCCGCGTCCGCCGTCCGCGCAAGCCAAAGTCTATCTTAACATAGAATAAGTTTTAAAAGTTCATTTTCGATGTCTGAAATATTTTTATTCAGATTCAATTTTGATAAAAAAAAAAAAAATTGTAATATAAGCCATTAGAAATGAAATAAAAATGTGGGAGGGCCCTTAAGGGAGCGGATGTGCCCTGAGGAAACAAATTGTTTTTTCTGTTTTCGTAAATACTTTTACTTTCTCTTACCTATGTATATATGTAATATATATATAGAGAGAAAGTATTGGTTTCATGTCAAAAATTCGATGTCGAGATTTTGATGGATCTTCACGTTTTGAGGTCCCCTGAATCCAAAAAAGTGGTTTTCGCGACATGGTCTGTCTGTGGGTGGGTGGGTGGGTGGGTGTGTGTTCAATTTTAAGGATGAAGGAATTGAGCTACGAGGTTGAAATTTTATATTTAAGTTAAACACCCCCCGGGACCGGAAAAATAAGCTTTTAATCAAAATCGGCCAAAGAGTACTAGTACTTTACTGATGTACTTTTTCAGTTTTTTTCGATTTTCTCAAAATTTGCTCCAACGATTTTTTTTTAAATTCAAAAATCAATTATTTTTTAGATGCTCTTTAAAATGTATATTCTCAATTTTTCATTAAAATCTTCTGAAGACCACTTTACTCTGTACTCCATAGAAAAGATAGGAGAAATGGTTGCCATGGTAACAAAATATAAATATTTTCACAAATAAATTTTCTCGAATGTACTGTACTATCGGAAACTAAATACATGTCAACAAAAAAATCTGGTGTGACAAGCACAGAACACAACTTTCGATTACCGAAGGTAAGAGAAAGTTGTGTGCTGTGCGCCAGTCACACCAGATTTTTTTTTTTTAGGTTACTTAAAATCAATTCTCTTTTCATTTTAAGAATTTTAAAGCATGTACTTTTAAAAAATAATATTAGTTTTAAGCGAGCCTCGGGTCTTGGTGTAGTTAGCATACCGCGGGTTCGCATCCCGTCCCATGTGAAAAAAAAATTTATTTAAACTGAATTGGCTATCAATCAATTTAAATAAATAGGGACATAGTCTAAATGGCCATAGATGCCGAAAAACACATTAAAAAATAAAAATCGAGCAAATTTTTTTTATACAGTAAAAAAATTTTTTTTCCCATCAAATTTGATTATATATAATGTGTTATGGCTGTGGAGATTTAATTAGGAAATTTGCAGCCAGGAGATAAAAAATTGTGTTAAAAAAAAATAATAAAAACACTTTAATAATTAAGAAAGCTGGCGGGGGCCATGGGGGGGGGGCAAATCCCGCCGAAGGCGGCCCGCTGCTAGTTTTATTATAATACCTTAGTGAATTAACTAAGTTGACTATACTCTAGTAAGCTCTCAGCGATTTAGTCTCACCTGAAACAAAAAGAAAGCTAATATTAGAGTTTGAACTAATCTTAAGGAACTAATTATTATAGAATTTGAACATTAATTATTAGAGTATATTAAAAATTATTTATTAAAATATTTGCTTTTCATTTCCAGCTTAAAAAAAAATCTCAATTTGTGATTAATACTAAATAAATACTTTTTTTAAACGGAAGAGAATTTTAGTATTGAATACGATTTTGTATAAAATTTCATTTGTCACTGATGGTAGCTGTGCTTGAAGGAAATATTAAAAAAAAAACCTATTCAAAGTATATGAATAGGATTTATTTATTTTTTTTTAAAGGTAGATTGAAAAATTGATGAAAAGAATTAAAAGGGGGTGCCAATTGGCGAAGCCTTCGAAAGGCGCTGCGCAATTCATTAACGATGCTCTATACATGTATTTGTAATTTGCAGCCTGGGAAAGATGTTTTAAGTGAAAGCGATGGTCGATCAAAATATTTTTTTTAATTTAGAGTTGGGAATCTTAACCTCACTCTAAAACACTATCATCAACAATAAATTTTCACAACTCCAAAAAGAAATATTTATTATCAGTTTTTTTTTTTTTTTTTTTTTTTATTGCACTTGGTCTCTCTCCCGTACCAGTATTATATTTACTTAAGGTGCGCGTCTCGGGGTGTTAATTTTGGGAGATTCCAGCGGCCACAATTTTGAAGCTATCGGCCTCAATTTTTTTACTTTCTCTTACCTATGTATATATGTAATATATATATAGAGAGAAAGTATTGGATTCATGTCAAAAATTCGATGTCGAGATTTTGATGGATCTTCACGTTTTGAGGTCCCCTGAATCCAAAAAAGTGGTTTTCGCGACATGGTCTGTCTGTGTGTGTGTGTGTGGGTGGGTGGGTGGGTGGGTGGGTGGGTGGGTGGGTGTGTGTGTGTGTGTTCAATTTTAAGCATGAAGGAATTGAGCTATGAGGCTGAAATTTTATATTTAAGTTAAACACCCCCCGGGACCGGAAAAATAAGCTTTTAATCAAAATCGGCCAAAGATTACTAGTACTTTACTGATGTACTTTTTCAGTTTTTTTCGATTTTCTCAAAATTTGCTCCAACGATTTTTTTTAAAATTCAAAAATCAATTATTTTTTAGATGCTCTTTAAAATGTATATTCTCATTTTGCGATTGAAATCTTCTGAAGACCACTTTACTCTTGTATTTCATAGGGAAGATAGGAGAAATGGTTGCCATATGGTAACAAAATATAAATATTTTCCCATACTTATAAATTTTACATCTGAATTCAAATGTTCCGTACTGTCGGGAACTAAATATATGTCGACACAAAAATCTGGTGTGACAAGCACAGTACACAACTTTCGATTACCGAAGGTAAGAGAAAGTTGTGTGCTGTGCGCCAGTCACACCAGATTTTTTTTAAATTAAAGCTATTTAAAATATCTACCACTTGTAGAAGCCCTTTTTTTGATTTTCGAAAAAATAAATTTTTTTTTTAGATTAGTCGCATTAAATAAGATATTTTATTACTCTATATCTTATCTTATCTTATCTTATTATATTAAACGAGCAATGTATGTTTATATGTAAGCATATCAGTTCTCGAAAACGGCTCTAACGATTTTTTTTCAAATTTTAAATGTATACTATTTATGGTTCCAATATGAAATTGTGCTAGGTCTCATGTTTGGGAAAATTCGGGTACTAGAACTTTACTGATGTACTTTTTTAGTTTTTTCTAATTTTCTCGAAATTCCCTTCAAAGATTTCTTTAAAATTTTAAAAAGTTTCTAGTTCCGGCATAGAAAACAAATTGCGCTAGGTCTCGTCTTCGGGAAACCTCGAGTACTAGTACTTTACTGGTGTACTTTTTTAGGTTTATCTAATTTTCTTGAAATTCATTTTAAAGATTTCTTTCAAATTTTAAATAGTTCCTAGTTTCGGTATAGAAAACTAATTGCGCTAGGTCTTGTCTTCGGGAAACCTCGACTAGTACTTTACTGGTGTACTTTTTATTTTTTTCAAATTTTCTTGAAATTGGATTTAAAGATTTTATAATGGCCAAAGCTTAGTGCGCTTGTCTCCTGGACAATCCCTCCCTCTCTTTACTCTGGACCCACATTTTATCTCTCTACGAATATTTAAATTTTAATTAATGCACAATTTCGCAAATTTTAATTTTTTATATCAATAATTACAATGTATTTAATTTAATAATGTCAACAAGACCAATTAGTAGAAAAATACCTATTATTTAAATTATATTATTAAAATACTAATTTCGGATTATTATTGAAAATAATAATTTTTAATTGTCTCCAGGCCACCAAGGCTTACACATCGTCTGGGCAACTCTTATATTAAAATATTCGTATGAGGAACTGTCTCCTCCAAGTAACCACCCAGTAATGTTGCTATTCCTCAAAGCTTTCCCTGGACTGTTATTTCTTTTAGTTTTTTCCAATTTTAACAAAAAAAAAGACCGAGCTCTGGCTCGGTAAACCAGGAACTAGATAATTAAACTAGTAATCATTGTGTTAAAAAATAATTAATTTTTTACCCTTAATTAAATAGATGGAATCTTTCAAATGAAATGAAATAAATCCCTTGAATCCCTATGGGAAAAACTAACGCCATCTCTTGCCGCCTAAAGTAACTCGGTAGTGAATCTTCTTCTAACGGTTTTTCGAGACGCGCACCTTAAGAAAGAAAAAAATGTTTGATCCTGATGAATCCGTATTCTGTTTGACTGCTCAAGTTTGATCTGAAGTTCGCCTACTAGCTTGGGTTGGAAATCGGGTAAAGATGGAAGTTTGGTTTCACATTCCTTTCCACACTTTTAGGTATAAATAAGAGATAAAATCCTTAAAACAATTAAGACTTCGACTAACAATAAAGGAAAGACAAAGTCTAATGATATTGGTTCTGGAAATGTCGATCGTTTTGTTTTCGTTGAGGGAAAGTTCTTTTGATTATATGTAAATGAAGAGGCTAAGAAGCGATTACATCGAACAAATTTAATTAGATTAAAACACAAGACCTTTATAAATATATCTAGTATGTTTGTGTGTGTGCGTGTGTGGGTTTTTGATATAATCAAGAATCGTAGAGTGAGTGCATAATAGCATTCATTCACTCTCTCTGTTGCAAAGCTTTGACTCCTTTGTCTCTCATTCTCTCTCGATAAGCTTTTGCTTGCTGCTGCCTTTGCTTGAATGCATTGAATATCGATCATTAGGAAAGATAAAATGTCAATTCAATCTAATCGAGAGATTAAACTTTTTAAACTACATAAGGCACATACGTATTAAAAAAATTTAAACAATCGTTTAATTGCTGTAAGCGGATTTTGGAAAAATCAAATCATATTTATTAATAGGATTAGAAGATTACCAACACACACGAATGAACATGAGCTTTTTGTTGATAAAAAAAATTTGGTAAAGAAATTAAACAAAAATAATCACTTAACGTTCGAGCGACGGGAAAAATAAATTTACCTAAAATAGGATTCTATAGAGGATGGAGGTCGTGACTTTCCCTCTCTTCTAAAGAAATTTAACAAGGAGAGACCCGATTTTGTTTAAACTTTTGGAGATTAAAGTATTATTTATAAATAAAGAATTATATATATCATGTGTTGGTCCATGAGGTAATTATGAAAAACATATAACCAAGTATTTATTAATTTAAATAAGCGAAAAATGTAGGTACCGCCGGGAGTTGCACCACGGATCTTGTCGATTTACGCTCAACATGCCCTACTGTTGGACCACAGTACGCACTCGCTTATTTAAATTATGATAGATCGCTGATTTCAGTCTACTAGAGAAACGCCGCTCAAATCAAGCGTTCAGATTTCTCCGTTACTGAGGCGCGATCTAGATGGACGTTTTGAGAAATTAACTCAATTATGCAATTAATAAATAAAGAATGCAACTCCCGGCGGTACCTACATTTTTCGCTTATTTAAATTAATAAATACTTGGTTATATGTATTATTTATACTTTGAAGAGTAGTAAAATTCAAAACTCAGGCATTTTTATGTATCTATATTGCGCGGAGATAATTCAGGAGGATGTTATATTGTTCAAAATAAAGAAAATAATGTCGGTTTTCGAGATTACTAAGCAATTTATGTATATCTTTGAAACGGCTTGACCGATTGAGATGAATTTTTGCACTTTTTAAATGTCACTTATATAAAGACTTTGTCTTGGTTTGAAAAATTCATTCGTTTTAAAATTTGTCTTTTTTAATTTTCAATTAAAAATTATAAATGGCCAACATTTGAAACGGATGAATTCTTCAAACTAGATTGTATATTAGTTAATTTAGTGCAAAAATTCAGCTTAATCGATAAAACCGTACCAGGCAGACATGGTCCTGGATTTAGTTTAAGAAGGGGGGGGGGACTAAAATTTTTTTATAATTGATCAAAATTTCAAAATGGCCTAGGCGAAGAGGAAAAGCCACCAAGATCGAGGAAGTTAAGCAACGCCAAGCTCTGCTGAATCTGGGAATAGGTGGCACCTCAGAAACAAGCCGCCGGAAACTTTAAACATATACCATACAATTGTTAAGTTTAAAGTCAAAATGGCCCTCGGGGCTTGGTGTAGGGGTTAGCGTGCTAACCTCGTATACCAAAAGTCGTGGGTTCGATGATTTTATTTAAGGCATTTGGATACCAAATGAACACCCAATAGATATATTTAAACATACGAGTATCGTTAAAAGTCTTAAATGGCCTAAGTTGCCGAAAAGACTGTGTGAATATATGTATGAATGAGAAAAAAGTGGGAATGTTTAAAAAAAAATATGGGGATTGACTTCCCCGAGACTTTCTCGTATATTCTTTTGGAATTACGTCTGGGTGTGTGTGTGAACACGATTGCTTAAAAACCAAAGCAGCTATATAAACAAATTCATTTGTTTATTTTTTTTTTTTTTTTTTTTTCAAAAAACATTCACACTTTTTTCTCATTCACACTCACACTCACACACACATTCACACTGTCTTTTCGGCAGCTCAGGCCATATAAGACATTTACGATAACCGTTATTTATGAATTTATATATATTAGGGTCCAGGCATTTTTATTTAAGCCATCTGGTATCCAGATGGCTTAAATAAAATCATCGGACTGCCTGGGGTCCGAACCCGCGACGTTTGGTATATGAAGTTAGCACGCTAACCTCTACACCACGCCCCGTGGGCTCATTTGTTTATATATACCCTTTTTTTAATGACACCTGTATGATTTTGTTTTGATTTTTTATCAAAATTAACGAATATTTTCTATTTCTTCTGATCATTTCAAAAACTATTCAGTTTTCGTAAAAATGTCAAAGAATAAAAACTTTTTAAAATAGAGTATTTTATCATAATATAAGAAAAAAATTGAAAATTTCAAAATTTTTGAAAAAACTTTTTAAGTAAAGTACTACTTCCAAGTGACGTATTTACTCCAAAAGTTGATAGAAATCTACAATTTTAGTGTAAGGAGCATATACCAAATTTCATCGATCTAGCTGCTTTGGTTTTTAAGCAATCGTGTTTACACACACACACACACACACACACACACACACACACACACACACACACACACATAATGCCAAAAATGGTTTTTTTGGACTCAGGGAGGTCTAAAACGTGGAGAAACATCAAAATCTCGAAGTCGAATTTTTTTACGATTACATAACTTTCTCTATACGAGAAAGTAAAAAGTCAAAATGGCATCAGCAGCCGATTGACTTAAAATGAAATAAAATAAACAAAAAATTTCAAAATATCTAGAGGTTTAGGACCTCTGGAACGGGAAACCTATAATTCCCCCTTCCCTACCGGACAGCACTACGCCGGGTTCAAAAGATATGAATTATTTAATGACAAAGCAAACTGCGGATATCTGATGACAGAAGCGTTTCCGGACGTATGTTTATAGGAATTTTTTTTCTTTATTTTGATCAAAACCTGAATTATTTCAGGACATTATGCAAACACGCTGTATAATGAAATACCAAAAATCTATGCCTAAATACATTGATAGAAAAACGTTCCAAAGGCTATTATGATTTTTCTAGGCACAGACATGTAAAGAACAGGACTGCCAGTCCCAGCTCGGGTAGCTCGTGGTCGCCATCCACGTACCCACAAGATGTGGGCTCCTGAGCATAATATTCAATATTTCTTGATTATTCGTTAAAAAAATGAAAAAAAAAAACATCTCCTGCTTGACGATTACAAAAATAACAAGTGTGCTAGTTGGGTTGCCTAACTCCTGTGCGTTGAGATATTTTTATTATTTAATGAACTAATCTGTGATGGCGTATTTACAATATTATTACATTTTCACTTTCTCTTACCCTATATATAAAATATATATAGAGAAAAAGTATTAAGATCATGTCAAAATTTCGATGCCGAGATTTTTTCAAAAAGTAAATAAAATAATTTGTAAAAAATAATTAAAACTTTTTTAACTAGTTGTTAAAACTTTTTTTTTTTTGCCAAAAATTTATTAATAAACTGAGAGAAGAAGACAAGATGATAATATTATAAGTACTGTTCGATTTTTAAAAACCTCAATTCCAAATTTTGATTATGTTAATTAAATACAAAAAATTTAATTGATCTTCAGCACCTGGAATCAAAGTTTATAAAAATCGACAAGTAATTTTATGATAAAAAATCTGGTGTGACTGGTTGCACCAGATTTCTTGTGTCGGCATGTATTTAGTTTCCTACAATACGGTACATTCGATTTTCAAGATGTAAAATTTAAATAAAGTATGGGAAAATATTTATATTTTGTTACCATGGCAACCATTTCTCCTATCTTTCTTATGGAGTAGAGGAGTAAAGTGGTCTTCAGAAGATATTAATACCAAAATGAGAATATACATTTGAAAGAGCATCTAAAAAATTGATTTTTGAATTTTAGTCAAAATCATTGGAGCGAATTTTGAGAAAATCGAAAAAAATTGAAAAAATACATCAGTAAAGTACTAGTACTTTTTGGTCGATTTTGTTCAAAAGCTTCGTGTCAGGTCCAATGGGGGTGTCTAACTTTAATATAAAATTTCAACCTCCTAGCTCTTTCCGTTCTTGAGATATTTCGTTCGCAGACAGAAAATATCGCGAAAACCACTTTTTTGGATCCAGGGAACCTTAAAACGTGTATATCCGTCAAAATCTTGACATCGAATTTTTGACATGAATCCAATACTTTCTCTCTATATATATTAACATATATAGAGGTAAGAGAAAGGAAAAATTCATTTATTTATTCTTTCCTGAATTTATCCATTTACCAAACAACACTCTTTAATTAAATTTTATTTTATAATTTCTTTAATAGTATTTTAAACACTGCTATTTTTCATTTTGCAACAGACAGTAAGAATTAGAATACCCTCTGTAAGGGAGCAATTCCCCCATCTTTTATTTAGTAAGGAGACGGATGTTCTGAATATTCTTTTCACTTAAGCAAGGAAATAAATCTTTAATTTGAAAGCACCAAAACATCGCTTATTATATTATGTTATTTATCTCCCTTGCTTTCTTCTTCATCTCTATCATCTTTCTTTCTCCCCTTAGAACGAAATCATAAGAGGGAAGGAATTTATGAGAGTTCGAAAATAACAACACTTCGATCCTCATCAACATGATTTAACAACAAAAAGGTCAACAAAATGAACTTTTGGAAAAAGTCATCGACTGGCGCCTAAGAGACTAGAGGTTGGTTATTGGTTGGCAAGTTTACAAACATAGATTCACCCTGGGCTAAGTAAGAAAATCGAGGAAAAAAAAAATCATGTGTCAGTCAGTCAACTTTGAAGCAAATGTCAATGTCGACTACTACCCCAGGGGTGAAATAATGTTTAGACTGGAAAGGCAAGGCTTTTAAGGATATAAACAAAAATAAACTCCATCTATTTATTGCCCATTGAGTGAAAGAAAACAAAGAAAGCAGAGATAGCGAGAGTAGGTCAGGAAGGGGTGGGTGGGTGGTCTGTCTGTCTTCTATTCCCATTTACCCTTTCTTTATTCACTCGTAAAATAATAAACTTTTAAAATGAAAACGGGGGAAAAAAGAACAATCAAGATTGGAAAAAGAAATGGTAGATGAAAAAAAAAGACTGGAAAAGAAACAGTCTTTCTTAAAGAATTCATTAAGAGGTGATAGGCATGAGAACATTACCCCCAATTCCAATAAGTAGATAAACAAAACTAAATTTAAAAAAAATGGTGCGTGGCCGTGAAATAAAACTTATTAGGTTGAAGGCACTAAACTTTATTTGAAGAAAAAACTTTGTCGTTTGCAGTAAGAATGCAGCCTAAAATGAGGCGGGTACACTAGTAATTCCCAATTTTGACAGTTGCACTATTTGTTACTCTCTTAAGGGCCGATTGCTTCAGTCTTATCTAGCTATCCCTCGGATAAGCTAGTTGACTATGATATTCCAGTCTTTTCTCTTTTATATAAGCTAATTATAGGATTAAATAAGAGCTCAGTAGTTAGCTATCTAAAGGTGGCTACAGACGTAACTGCAAACTTGACAAGCTTGCACTTGAAATCTTTTTGTATAAGCAAACTGTAGGAGAATTTTGCGCAAGCGTTTTAATTGTTCAAGCAGCTTGCACAAGCAAATTTGCGCAAGCAAAATTCTTTATAGGCACGTCCGCCATTTCATAGACGTCTTGAAATTTGATATTTATTTAATATATTATATATTAAGGTTGTTCGGACATTAAAGCACTTTGGTAGAATAAAAGCTAATTTTTTAATATGTTATTAATCACTATCAAATACGTATAAAATAAAATTTTGAAGCAGATCTGACACAGGGTTATCGTGTAATTAATTTTTAAAAAATTGAAATTTAACATGTAGCCTATGGGGAATAACGACGAAATTCACACATATCGAATTATATAGGCATCTGTGCAAATGATACAAAAACAAAAAAACTTACATTTTATTAATTCACTTCCGAGGAATACGTTAAAAATAAAACCAAAAGTTTCTGCCGACCGCTTTTAAAGATATTTTAATAAGAAAGTCAAAAAATTCTCCAAAATGACAGTCGCCAATATTTAAAAATAATGAATTCTCGAGAGTCAGACCAGCCTGGCAACGTCGCATAGCATAAGTGTCTTATCTCTATGTCAGATACATTTTTTTTTTCAATTTTACAATATTTTTTCTCGCAAATCGTCCATTGTGTTTAAACTGATTTGCATTAAACATTGTAATATATTAAATAAAATAAAATTTAAGGCGTTTAAGATTTAAAATAGATAGTTGATGAATGCAATGTTGCCAGTTCTATATTACGTGAAATACTGCTCAAGTCGAAAGTCATTCATTTATTATTTTTGGTAATTAAATTATTAACTTAATCCAATTATAAACTATGATAGGTCACGACTAAATTATAATAAGGAATTTTGGCATTCAAATTTTTAATTTTATTTAAAAAAAAATTTAGATTCTATTATGACTTACGATGTACTATCCGAACAACCTTAATTTATTTAAAATTTCAATTTAAATATTAATATTTATTGTGTCTCTGTTTAATGCAAGTGAGTATTTCTTGTTATCTTCGAATAAATAACTTTCAGAGTTTGACATTTTTAGGTTAATTTTCGTCAAAAGGTGTTGCTTGCACAAGCATGCTTGTGCCGTGTGGTCCCGAAAGGAATTTGTGCATGTTGGTACAAAAAGATTGCACAAGCATGATTGTAAAGTTTGCAGTTATGTGTGTAGCCTCCTTAAGAACCAAAAGGTGTGAAATTGGCAACACAAAACGTGTTTATTTATTTTTTTAAATTTTTGTTAAAAAAATCAATTACCATTCATTAATTATTTTAATTTTTAATAATTTTTATAAATGATGCCTTTATTAAGTTTCTAACAAAACTTTCCTTATACTTCGGATAACTATTGTATAAGAAAAACTCATTTTTTTAACTCTAAGGTTAAGTTCTTGTTTACATTATCGATGATATGTTATTGATCGGATAAGTTTGATAGTTGACTAGAAGTGAAGTAACCCGCCCACGACTACTACTCTACTGATTTAACTTAAAAAATGTTTGAGAAATCTTCGGAACCTTAACCTCACTTTACTATTCCCAGCACTAGGACCTCTCACCCAATCAAAAAGAGAAATTATGATACACTACTAAATCCTCGCTTCTGGTAATCCAGAAATAATTCCTCTAGTATTTCATGGACTTATCCGTTGGAAAGCTAACTTGACAAATAACAAAAAGAAATTGATTAAAACAAATGATTTTTAAAACCTTTTTAAAGACAGGGTGGTCGGTCGGGTTCGGTGATTTGAATAGAAGAAATTCCCCAATGGAGGTAATAAAAATGTCTTGGTATGAATTGGATTTGATTTCTTTAAGCGCGCTATCTAATTAATTTAATGGATGAATCTCTTCTCAATTAATTGATTTATTACCTTTTAAAAGCCCCTGAATATTGAAGAAGAAGGGGTAATAAAATAAATGGATTTCTTGATAACCAACTCTAGTCCCTCTTCATAAATTGATTCATTAACTATTTATGAAAAAAAAAATATTAAAAGTTGATATAAATGGGGAGAGGTGTGTTAATTGTTTGCAAGATAGGCAACCCAAATGACCAATAATTTGCTAATGGATTTTTCGATATTTGATCTAGAACAATGTGTGTGTTTAACAAGTTTATAAATGTCATGTACTTAAAAATAAGGATCAAACTATCAGAATTGGTCAAATTATAATTATCACGTTTGAATTATGCAAAGTTGATTTAATTTAGGTTTATGCGTTGAGCCATAAGCCAAAATTAATTAATTTGATTTATTTTGAGAGAAACTTGAAGATAAACAAATACTGTTATCTGAAGTGTTTATTCCTGTGGTCTCATAAATTTGAGATGTATGAGTACAAAATTTTATACAACTTTTAATGAAAAATAAAATAAATAAAAAGAAGAAACGATAAAGTTTTTAATTTTTTTTTTTTTTTTTTTTTTTTTCTTTCCAAAAAGTCAAACATTCGATTCGATATAATTCAAATAGAGACCTAGCCCCTTTTCTTACCACGGTCAGAGGATAACTAAACTATAAAGTTACTTTGTAAGATATTCAAGAAATATACTTGTTTTGTCAAATTTTCAATGATCTTCACATCTCAGTAAAATTTACTGTCACACAAAATAGAGTTGACAAACATGGGGACTTTTTTTTTTTTGATACCCGATGTAAGAATATAGTTTGTATTTTTAATCTTAAAGGTTCTCTTCTCCCCTTTTGCAGTTCGTCTGATAACAAAAGAAGCGCAAGCAAAAGATAAATTGATAGAGAGAGAGAAGCAAAGACGACGACGACGACAAACGGGAGATGAAAAGAAACGAATGATTATGTTTCTTTTCAAGTGAGTGTGTGTGCGCGTCTGTGTGTATGTGGAGAAAAGGAAAAAGGGTATGAGGACAGGCTGCAACGTCCCGACCGAAATATATATATATATAAAGAGAGAGAGAACAATAACACGGCTCAGTCACTCAGGATGCTGAGCTCCATGGACCAATTGAAAATCAATACACGCCGGGGCGCAAAAGCATCCCCTCCGGGGGTGGGTGGGACACGGATAGATAGAGCGAGAGAGACGAGATATCCCCCGTTTCCTGACCAATAAAAGCCAATCTTTTAACCCCTTCGTTTTTTTACATATCCAATATTAAATCTTTATTAGAGCAGAATTTCACTATATTTATTTAACATTGCTGGTCATGGTCAGTCTTTTTCCTAAAAAAAGACTCGTTCATTTTGAGTTAACGCCCTTTATAAAATAATTCTCATTCCTTTGAACTAGTTCAGTCATGAGCGTTGCTTTCGTTCATAAAGATCCTCAGTTATTTCTTGTTCAATAATTTTGATTCACATCATTAGTAGGGATATATCATTTCAGTCAGTTGATTTCATTTATTTAAAATCTTCGATTAGTGATTTTCCTAATTCGTTGATTTTGAGTTTCAGCATAAATCGTTCTTTTGAACTAGTTGCCTGAAGACTTGTTTCATCTTTAGAATCGTTCAGTTTATGAAATTTATATTTATTTATATCAATTGATGTACTTAAATAAATTTTCATCAGATTACTTGCTTTTAAATTTCAAAAGAGTTTACATCTTTTATAAATATCAATCTAACCTTAATAGTTCACAAGAGAAATCCCAACAAATAAAAACAAAAAGAGATGGATTTTGTTAACTTTTGTTATCTAGATATGCAATAGTTGTACATGTACATACAAAATGATATAAATTTAACTTTTCCCCTCACCCAGACACACATCCATTCACTGTTATTCTTCCAAAAACTGTATTTATTACGCGTTTTTGTTGGGTTTCATATAATAGCCATTGTGGCCCATTCTGAGGCCAACGTATGACAGTAAACTTAGCATATAAAAGCAGTATGAATGCTAAAGAGCAGAGAAGGAGATACTTGCACGAGGATGAGGCAATAACGACCTTTTAAAAAAAAAAATGCAAGGGTTGACAACAACAGCCCTTATTCGCGCTCTCTCTCTCTCTCTTTCCAGGAAAATCTCATTAGAAACACTAAAGAGAGAGAGCGGATTTCGAATCTTGTTGAAGGGTCAAGCTTTTTAATAAAGGAAACCCCTTAATTAGACTCCCTCGTAAACAGGATATAAAATTTATTCGCCATTTTTTTTTTCAGACACTCTATAAAAAAAGATAGCAACATTTTTATTAAGTGTAAACACTTTATTTTAGTATGCTAATTTATTTTTTTTAACTTTCAATATTTAGTTAGCTTGGGAAATCACTAAAAAATAAAAAAGGATGCATTAAAAAAAAAAAAAAATATAGAAAGCAATTAAAGTGTTGAGGTGAAGATGCCACTCATTTGAAGAGGGGGAGTAAAAAAGTTGTTCGTTTATACTTTTTTTCAAAAGTTTATAATCGTCTATTTATTTGTTTTATTAATTAATTTAATAATTTTTTTTTAAATTTGTTTATGGTCTTTTTCCGTCTTGATTTATTTTAATTGATTGGTATCCAATTCAATTGAAATAAATTTTTTTACCAGGGACGGGATGCGAACCCCTGACCTTTGCCACCATAAGGTAATGCCTGGTGCGGGCGTGTAGATCCCTGTGTGTCCCTAAAAGTTCACTATGCAGACTAGCTGCGGGCGTTTGTATCTCTCTCTCAGTTAGAGATCCCATCTCTATTTATTTCAAATGATTGGTAGCCAAAAAATTTTACTCGATGGGGACGGGAAGCTATCCCTGGACCCCGACACGAGAAGCTAGTCTCTGGTAAAATTCCATACCACCTGGCTAGGAATCGAACCTCGGTTTTTCACTTTTTGGCCAAGCAAGGAAAACGGAAGACCCTGGTTCGATCCCGGGCTGGGTGCAATTTTTTGCAATATTAATAAATTAAAAAATGGATATAGATAAAAAAGCAAATACAAAAAGAGAAACTAGCTAAATTTTATTTGAACCTCACTCTCAAAAAATATAATAATTCTAATATTTTTCTCTTATTTTAGTATATTATAGTATACCAGATATTACTCTGAATGAGATTTTTTAACATTCATAGCTACATATGATTATTTAAAAAAATATATAGGTCTATATATGAAATAGGCTATGAATAAACCAATTTTGAAAATGCAAATTTCTCGTTCTCCAATAATTTTTTTTTTTTTTTTTTTTCGTCTGTAGAGTGCAGCAGGCACATTATCTGAGAATAAATTACGTTATATAAAAAGCGAAAACATGTTTTTCCTAAGATAAGAAACAAATCTTTTTCAATAAATTTTGAAAAAAAAGAAATAGGCCTAGAAGAGAAGATATCGATTTTCGAAAAAAAAAAAATGAATAAATTTTATTTACCTCGAAACATAAATCATCAAATAACTATAAATTCAAATGGTGCTATTGTTATTCGTCATAGAGCTTATATTTAATCTTTTAGAAAATCTTAACACAAGAATTTGGAATTATTAAATCTTCATAAAATAATCTGGTGTGACTGGTCACACCAGTAAAACGAAGAACAAACATAATAGAAATAAACAAACATCTGCATTTTTTCTAGCATACGAACAAACTTTTTCAAAAATAATTTTCATAAAATTTAAATATAAAACGAGGTTGACCAATAAAAATTTATAAAACCTTTTTAGAATCTGACACCAAAAACCGATATAAATGAATTATCGAAAAACATTCAAGAATAAAAATCACATTAAATTTTAACGTTATTTTTATTGAAATAAAATAAACTATTTGATATACCCCACTATAATTGGAGTTTTATTTTTGTCACTTTTTCGTTCTCCAATATTATTATACCATATAAATAACATTGTTTTTAAATTATTTTAATTTAATTTTAATAATAATATACATATTTGCCCTTGACCTATGGCTCAGAGGTAGAGCATTGGCTTCTGATAGCAAAGGTCAAGGATTCCCGTCTCATGCGACAAAAATTTATTTCAAATGAATAGGCCAATCCAATTGAAATAAATATAGACGGGATCTAAATGGCCTTCGATTCCGATAAAGACCTTAAATGAAAAAAAAATTCATTTAATCTAATTATAGTTAAATAAATAACACAAAGTTAAGTTTCAAAAAGATTTTATTTTAGCTTACGCGCATTCCGACGTTAATCTTCAGAGCTATGACACAAACTGACTATTACATTTATTAATAATTTTATTTATATATCGTAGATGGCAAAACCGTATCTTATTTAACTAAAAATGGCCTCAACTCATGTAGCCATCTTTAGTAAAATAAGATACGCTGGTGACATCGACGATGAATATAAATAAGGTTAATAAATGTGATAGTCAGTTTGCGTCATAGCTCTGAAGATGACATATTAAGTTGCGCGTCTCGAAAAGCCGTTAGAAGACGATTGACTACCGAGTTACTCTAGGCGGCAAGAGATGGCGTTAGTGTTTCCCAAAGGGATACAAGGGATTTATTTCATTTCATTTGAAAGATTTCAGCTAATTAATTAAGGATAAAAAATTAATTATTTTTTAACACAATGATCACTAATTTAATTATCTATAAGATATAGAGCGAATTTTTAAAAAATATCTTTTATTTAATGCGATTAATCTAAAAAAAAAATTTATTTTTTCGAAAATCAAAAAAAGGCCTTCTATAAGTTGTAGATATTTTAAATAGCTTTAATTTTAAAAAAATTTGAGGTCGATAGCTTCAAAATTGTGGCCGCTGGAATCTCCCAAAATTAGCACCCTGAGACGCGCACCCGAAATGCGAATAAGCTAAAATAAATACATTTTAAAACTTAACCTTGTGTTATTTTTTTATCTATGAAATGAGAATTTAATTAAATTTAAGAATGTTTCAACTAGTGTCAAGGGTGAATTCTTTGGATTATATTTAAAATATTCAAATTTGATTTTAATAAAATCTTATTTAAGCTACATACTACATTACAAAACATCTGACTCTGCGGCAAGCTTGAAAATATTCTTTTGAAAAATGGCCCGCCGCCCAAAAAAGGTTGCCGATCCCTGGTTTATGCGCCTTTAATAATCCCAATAATAATCTATACATATAATTGTGGAGTGTCCGTCTGTCTGTCACGCTTTGTTTGACCAACTTCCCGAAATTAAATTTTGCTTTCATAGAAAAGGACGTTATTGAGAGTCTAGAAAAAATACTCAGGTCCCGGAAATTCCGAAATGGGGTGACTCAAAAAATTTTCTTCATTTTTATACGGTTACCTTGAGCACGCCTTTGCCATCAAGTAATTAATATTAATACTTGGTAAAGTTTTTTAAAAAGGTTCATTTTAATTCAAAGATTTAGTCAAAAGTTTCTCAACTTTATTTAGTGGATTAAATCAACTGTTTATATTTAATTATTGTATCCCTTCTTTTTCTTTTCTTTTTTTTTTTAATAAAAGTTATCGGATAACTTTAAAAAAAAAATTGATTTATCTTCTTAAAAGAAGAGAAATCTCGAAAACTTGGATTATAAATATATTTAAGATGAAATAAAAAGATTTATATTTTTGTTTACCTCCAGGATACTTTCGCTCAATTTAAAAAAAAAAAAAACTTTTTTATTTAATTAACAATTTTTAAATCAGAAGCATTCATAATTTCATTTTTATTAAAGAAGCGCCTGGTTGTTAGGCATTAATGTATAAAAAATAATTTATCAAGCTAATATAGAAAAAATTGATTGATATTACAAAGTTTATTACACGGTGAAAAAAATCTGTTGTGATTGTCACACAACTTTCTCTTACTTTTGGTAATCGAAAGTTGTGTTCTGTGCTTGTCACACCAGATATTGTGTTGACATATATTTAGTTTCCGCCGAGATTAGAATTCAATTTATAAACATGGGAAAATATTTGTTATCAATACCATATTTCTCCTATCTTTCCTATGAAGTACAAAAGTAAAGAGTACTTCAAACAATTTTGAGAGCAAAACGAGAATATATATTTTAACGAGCATCTAAAAAATAAATGATTTATGAATTTTAATCAAAATTGTTGGAGCGAATTTTGAGAAAATCAAAAAAAAAAAAAAAAAAAAAAAACTGAAAAAGTACATCAGTAAAGTACTAGTACTCGTTGGCCGATTTTGGTCAAAAGCTACGTGCCACGTCCCATGAGGGTGTCTAACTTAAATATAAAATTTCAACCTCCTAGTTCTTTGCGTTCTTGAGATATTATTCACTGACACACAGACCAAGGGTGGATACAAGGGGGAAGGGGTAAAGGAGGTAATTGCCCCCCTGAGATTTGAAAAAAATACTTTTTTTCGAAAAAAAAATTTATTTTTAATGTAGCCTAAAATTTTAAAAATTAATACTTAAAAATTTGTTTTGCATTTATATTCTGGCAAACAAGTACAGAATGCGCCTTTAAATTTCCGAAATTAAGAAAAAAATAGTGTGTTGTGCGACGAGTCACCCCAGATTACCCCCCCCCCGAGAAACACCTCTGGATCCGCCCTTGACACGGACAGTCGCGAAAACCACTTTTTTGGATTCAGGGGACCTCAAAACATGTATATCCATTAAAATCTTGAAATCGGTAGCCTGAGGATAGGCAACCAAATTGACTGACTCTGAATGAATTTGTCAGTTGAGCCATTTAATGATTAAATTCCTATCTGGGATATATGGGAAAAAAGAGCTAATCCAGCTCTAAATCGGGTAAATCGACCTCTCGTTGAGTGAATATTTCACATAATTTATAAAATAAAGTAAGCTCAAAACCTGCTAATGTATCCTCTTTTTTTTAAAATATTGATAAGTCATAAAAAATTTCCCTTTTAACTAATAAATATTTATTTAGAACATAACATCCTGCAAATGGATTCCATTTTCAGGCTTCCAGGTGTGCTCCATATGTGTTAATTACTTCAATGCTCTAATTTGATGTCAATTACTATTCTTTAGCAAACTTGTTTATGTCAAATAAATATATTCCTCACATTAATTAGATGCAAAATCTCTTTTTAAAATCAAATGCAGCATACATTCCCTTATTAAAAAGAAAAAGATCTAATAGATTTCGAATAAGCAAACATCAGGAAAGGCAAATGCTTTCCTGTTCCTCAAGAATTCTAATTGTTTCGATAAAATAAGGAATTAGAATTCTCGTTAACTCTCTCTGACAAGTGAGACAAGAGAAATTGCTTAAAGTTGTGAAAAATATTATATATTTATATACAGTTCAACACCTCTTAACCGGATACCCGTTTGACCGGTTAATCCGAGATCTTCATTCATTTTCATCACAAGTTTTCGTTTCCCTATCACGCTCATCTCAAGCCTATAGAGTAGAAAAGTAGATTGGGAAGCAAGCGAGTAAACAAACTGGGAACTTCTTCCCCCTCCCTTTTTAGCATCTGAACGAACAGATTGCACAATTTTCCGCCTCATAGTTTAATTAAAATACAACAAAAAAAAAAAGTAATTTTTATATGATATATGTAATAATAAAAATAATGTATGATAAATAGCCTGTATGTAATTTATAATACTAATGAGATAGGCCGGTTAATCCGAGGACCGGTTGATCTGAGGCGGATTTTAATGTACTACTAGATAATTAATTTGTATGGAAAATAAAAAAAAAGTAACTAAAGAATGAAATTAAAAATAATGAGTGAATGTATTCCTTAACTTAGAAACCTATTTCTAAATAGAAATGAAGATATATTTTTCTCTTAATAATTCAAGAGGAAAATTAAAAAAATAACTAAAGGAAGAAAATTAAAAGAAATAAAAACTTGTACACTTATTATAATACAGAGTGCATCACACAAAAACAATACGAGAGGGAAAAATAAAACAGAGAAGAAAAAATAATAAATATTAATTGACAGAATTCAAGACAAAAGAGAAGAGAGAAATTCTAATTGCTTCCGTCTTGTTAAAGGAGAGAGACGAAGACAAGAATAGTCTCATTTATTTTGAATAAATTTAGAATTTGAAAAAAATAGATTTCATTTGTGATTAGATTATTTTAAACGAAAAATGTGTTGCCTAACTTCTAGGCGAGCGAGACTAAAACGCCGACGATTGATTGATAAGTATAAATAAACTTTATTAAATATATATTTATGTATAAACGTAGAGTTAACTTGAATTTAAAAATCTGGTGACTGGTCGCACAGCACACAACTCATCTTCTTAATGTTGTGTTCTGTGCTTATCACTCCAGATTTTTTATGTCGACATATAGTTTCCTGTAGTACGATACAATGCAAATTAAAGTATAGAAAATATTTATATTTTGTTACTATAGTAACCATTTCTCCTATCTTTAATAAGAAGTACAAGAGTAATGTAGTCTTCAGAAGATTTCAATGGCAAAATGAAAATATACATGAGGATGCGTGACACAAGAAACAACTAGTGAAAATATACATTTTAAAGAGCATCTAAATAATAATTGATTTTTGAATTTTAAACAAAATTATTGTATTCAATTTTGGGGAAATCGAAAAAAATTATAAAAGTACATCAGTAAAGTACTAGAACTCTCGATTTTGATTAAAAGCTTATTTTCACCCTTTGGAGGGGGCCTAATTTAAATATAAAATTTCGATCTCGTAGATCTTTTAGTTCCTGAGATATTTTGTTCACACACAGACAGACCATGCCGCGAAAATAACTTTTTTGGTTTCAGGGGATCTCAAAACGTGTATATCCATCAAAATCTCGACGTCAAATTTTTGACATCAATCCAATACTTTCTCTATTATTTATAATAACATAGAGGTAAGAGAAAGTAAAAAAAACTGAAAAAGTACATCAGTAAAGTACTTGTACTTTTTGGTCATTTTGCGGGATGTACTTAAATAAAAGAGAAAACATTTTTATGATGTTAAATTTGTTGGGTTCAATTAGGCGAGGATCTTCTTTTGAAAAATGACTATTTAGTCGTAGGGCTTCAAATAAAGTACCGTACCCCATTAGCTTGGTCTATTTTGGACTAGTTTTAATATAATGTGCTGTTATTTGAAATAATCCAGAATACGAAGTCTCATACCTCTAGCTCATCAGGAAGTGTTTTAAAAACTGATTAAAAAATTTTGATCTTGAAAGTTAAAAGCATTTAAAATATAAAGTACGAGAAGTAGAAAAAGGAAAAAAAAAACAAACAAAAAAAAACAATGGCAGATGATGTGATATCAATCGATAAATAATAATTCAGTTATTAATTGGAATGATAGAGCGAGTGAAGGAGAGAGAGAGATCGAATCAATTGTCAATTGGAAAGTTTGTTAATAAATTAAAATGAAATGCGTCATGTGCTTATGAATATGAATCATCTCTCTCCTCTCTCTGTCTCTTAAATGACAGAGCAGAGCAGTTGCCTTTGACGTGGACAATAATAAAATCTCTTGTAACTGCTACATTGTGATAAAGGAGAACATCAGCAGAATAAATATTGTTTTCTTCAATTGGACCTAATCAAATCATATCTGTTTCTATTATATTCATACTATCTTTATATCAAAGGATTATTTTCTTAGTATTGAAAATACGTGAAAAATCTCTATCAGGGAATAACAAGAGCCAAAAAGACGATCTCTCTAATAATAAACGAAGTAGTCTGTTAATCAAAAACTAAAAGACCCAGCTGGTTCAAATTTCGAAAGGAGTCAGCTGATAGTTGCCTACTGACAGGAGCAGTGTTGCCATTTCAGTTAAGAGGCGGGAAATTCAAAAAGTCATGGACTTACTTATTGACCTCGTATATCGTATATTGGTATTTTCCTAAAACTTCTTAAAGCCAATGAGCAAGGCATCCAAAACATCCCCTAATTCCGTGTCTATGTGATTGGGCCGTGTCTGTGTGACATTATGCATGCGCATGTGTCGTTAGGGACCCCTAGCTTAATTTTATGATAGTGCCAAAATACATGTATATGCACTGAGTGGTACATACTGTATATTAAATAGATTGTGAAACTAAAGCTGAAATTGAAATTACGCGGAATAATTTTGGTTTTATACTAGCAACGTTCTTTTGAACTAGTTCATGATTCAACTCTAATGAATGACATTTAATGAAATTAAATAAAATTTCCATGTGTCATATATATTTTTTTAAGAAAAAATTCATTACACTCCTGAACTATAAAAAAAAAAAAAACTGTAAAAAAGTTTAATCTTAATTAGACTAGTTGTGTTTTTTTTTTTTTTTTAATATCATTTGAACGAACGAACGAAGAGGCCATTTTTTATTCTATTTTAAAAAATGATTGAATTTAAATAATCTCAACTCCATTTCTATAGAATCCATTCAACTAATTGATTAAAAAAAAAATCGTTTGATGGACTAACTGACTGGACAGTTAATATAGTTTAATAAAAAAAAAAACAATACAAAAAGATTTTTGATTATGATACTATTATAAAAATAGAAAATGAATAGAGTTAAATTAAACTGCAAATGGAGTGGGAGTTTAATTAAAAGGATGCATTAAATAAAGAACATCATTTGATCATTGGACAGCGCAAAAAAAAATAAAATAAATTAAAAGTTAGCTGTTTCAGTATCATATGATGATTTTTCTTTTTAAAGTACCAGAACTGTCAAACATGAATGCAATGCAATATAAAATCAATTTGGTACATGAAGTAAGGATGTCAGTTAAATAATTAACTATATTTGGATTACTTGTTATTCCATTTAATCCTAAATCTTTCGATGTCTATAGATCATACTCAGTACACCATTGAAATCTTCTGAAGACCACTTTAATCTTGTACTTCATAGGAAAGATAGGAAAAATGGTTGCCATAGTAATAACAAAATATAAATATTTTTCCATAATTGTAAATTTTTTCCGGGGGCTTGGTATAGTTGATAGCATGCCTACCTTATATACACGAACGTCCCGGGTTCGGACCCCAGGCAGTCCGATTATTTTATTTAAGCCATTTGGATACCAAATGGCTTAAATAGAGACCCCCAATAGATATTATCTCATATATGGATCCTTTTATGCAATGGTGTGTCAAAGACCAAAAAATTCAAAATTGAGTTAAACACGGAATATTGTTTCAAATGCTTTAATTAATATTATATTTTTATGAAATATGTCCTAAAAAAATTTATATTTAATGTTACTTGCACAATTGACAACAAAAATTATATATAATCCAATGAAAACAAAAAACTTTAATTTTGATTTTCTCAAAACTCGATGTTTGATCTTTGACACACCATTGCATAACAGGGTCCATATAACGGTTATTGTAAAGTCTTATATGGCCTAAGTTGCCGAAAAGACTGTGTGTATGGCGGCGTTCAGACTGGGGCGTTATTATCGCTAGCAATTGTTGCTACAGAAAAATATTTATATTTTGTTACCATGGCAACCATTTCTCCTATCTGTTCTATGAAGAAGGAGGGGGTAAAGAGTACTTCAAACAATTGTGAGGACAAAATGAGAATATACATTTGAAAGAGCATCTAAAAAATAATTGATTATTATTTTGAACTAGTTCAGATCTATTGAAATTAAAGTGAATCGAAGAATTTTTTTTTTTTTTTGTCATATTCAGGGCCTGATTTAGAAAATACCGCACTTAGGGAGCCTACACACAAGAGGGAAATGTATAGCAAACTTTTGGGTAAAAGAAGAGTAGACAATTAGGAGTAAAGAAGACAATTATCCGAGAAGATAAAGGAATTGAGCTTATAATACAGGTTGAAGACAACTCGAGTTCAAATCCACCTCATGGCAAAAAATTATCTAACACTATTTGAGATCCACCTCAGTATTATTCTCATGAAAGTTACCATTCAGAATAACTACAACGTGTTAGTCCTGACACGTTGAGACGATTGAGAGAGAGAGAGAGAGAGAGAGATGGAGAATATAAAAATTAAATAAAATCCTAGTTTTAGGATTATTCATCCTTCAAAAATCCGCCGCCCTAGGCAATTGCCTATTTTGTAGGTCAAACACGCATGGATACTCGTATGTTCAATCAGATAGAGAAGCAGAAACTCATTTTCAAACCCTTTTCGTATTAATATTTTTTTATTAACAATCATCAACACAAAACCGAGAGAGAAAAACTCGTTTAAATAACAAATTAAATCGGCCTATGAAAGGCATGTTGTGATCAAACGAAAATAATATTTAAACTTTCAGAGTTCAATTAAATTTTATTTCTAATTTCAATAAAAAAAAAAAAAATTAATATTCTTTTTTTTTTAACGTTATTATTAAGCTAATAACTTTAGGGATTTTCTATAATAGGACATGGATGAAAAATGAAATAAATATAAAAAATATAAATGAGTTACAGAAGGTGAATTTATAGATAGGAAAACCTGCTTTCTTTTCAAAATTTATTTAATTTTATTTGTTTATACAATTTTTAATAGTAATAAATCTAAAATTTTATTTTTAACCATTTCGTTTTACTGTGCAGTTAAACTACTTCCTGTATCCAACCCCTAACAGTACCTTGAATAAATAAAGGGGATGGAACATTTATTCTATTAAATTTTAGTGGAAATTGTGTTATGAATTTTTAATTTAATAAAATGTTAATAATCAAAGACTCTATCTGGTTGATTTAATTTAAGTAATTTGATTGATACTTTAATCACAATTAATTATTAAAATAATACCTCGAGGGCATTTCAATTTTAATCTCACTTCAACCTAAAAAAAAAAAAAATTGGAAATTAGCTCGTAATTTAATTATAATCATGATCAAAATTATTTACCCTTTAATAAGAAAATTTATAAACTAATTGCGATATCCATTAAGTGTTTATGATGTTAAAAAAAAAAAAATAATCAGGGTTTGATAATCAGAGTGGGTGGTGGGTCAATTTGACCCAACTTCATTCCCTTAAATAATACTTTGAGTTGGACTTAATGGCCTCTCCAGATAGTCGTTATAGATTGTGTGTGTGTTTTACAAGCTCGATTACACTCACATCAAAGGGCTGTTTTAAATTATTTTGCATAAATATTCGGGCAAGGAGAAAAAAAAACACCTCGCTTTTTAAATTAAAATATAATTTAAGATGGAAAAATTGTTCAGAAAAATGGAAGTAATTTTTACTATCTCTTACCTATATGTACCATCAAGAGAAAAGATATTGGACAATATGGCGGCTACCTGCCATAAGGCTCAAATGCCAGGTAGCTGCCATATTGTCCAATATCTTTTCTCTTGATGGTATATGTTAATATACATATACAGGGCCGTGCTTAGGGGGGGGGGGCGGCCGGGGCCTTCGCCCAGGGCGCAAATTTTGAAGGGGCGCAAGTGCAGATGAAAAAAATTTTGGTTCCGGGGGCGCCACATGGGAAAAAATTTCGGTCCCGGGGCGGCAAAAATTAGCGTCTCTAAAAAAAAGGTAAAACATTTTTTCGGACGGGAAAAAAATTTTGGTTCCGGGGGCGCCAAATGGGAAAAAATTTCGGTCCCGAGAAGGTAAAACATTTTTTCGGACGGGAAAAAAATTTTGGTTCCAGGGGCGGAAAAAATTAGCGTATTTTTCCGGACGGGAAACATTATTGTGACAATGTAAAAAATATATACAAAGGGCGCTAAAGGACTAACTTGCCCCGGGCGCTAAATAACCTAGGCACGGCCCCGTACATATATATATAGGGACAAAGTACCGGTATTGGATTCATGTCAAAAATTCGATGTCGAGATTTTGATGGATCTTCACGTTTTGAGGTCCCCTGAATCCAAAAAAGTGGTTTTCGCGACATGGTCTGTCTGTGTGTGTGTGTCAAAACTTTTTTTTCATGATTCCAAACTAAATAAGAATACAAAACTAAATAATGATCATGATTACCTTTTAAGGATTAAATCTAAATTAGACGCAGGCCGATTAATTACGTTTATTAGGATTATACTAATAATGCTATTGGAAAGAGCAAATCCTATCTAATCGAATATCTCTTTAATTAATTAGAGGGATTAGATATCTAAACGTATTTATCCAAACTACTCCCTAAATACTTGTTATATAACTAAATGAGTCATTTAGTACAGACTATTCTATCAAAATATATATATGATAAAAAATTGTTTAATTAAAAAAAAAAAAATTAAAATAAAGCCTAAAACTTACTTATCTTTTTTATTGTCGATATTATTTTAATCGAGGTGGATTGAGAGAAAATGGCGACAAATGGTGATCATCTATTAAAACTTTGGCGCTGAGATCGCCCTGCACAATTCACATCATCTTTTCGATTGGGTCAAATTATGCAGCAAATTCCACATTTTCTGCACCAGAAAAAGTTTCAAATGAACAGAATGAATGTTATGCTAGCGACCGCCTGACGTGCAAAAAATTAAACAAACAGAATGCAGTGCAAAATGGGAAAATTATAGTGCAATGGCAAGCGAAACGAACAGACCTAACGTTGTGATATAAAAAATACAGCTGTGACTGTCAGATCAAATACATGGAGATTTAATCGAAAAAGACGGTTGCCTATCTTCCAGTAAACAAATTAGAATTTATTAATTATTGTCAATAAACCGACCAACATTTAATCTTATTATAATTGACCAAATTTGTAAGCTAATGGGTGAATTCAATAACCATAAATATAAAAAGAGAAAGATATTAACTTTAATTGAAATGTTTCTAAAATTTAATGTGTAAATATTAAGTATATATTTTATCTACGCGTAATTAAACGATGGCAGTCTGGTTGTTGTTTGTTATATAGGTACATGTAAACAAGACTTAATTATAAATTATAGATGAAATACAAAATAATTAAAATTTAAAACATACTGTAATTATTATTATTATGCTTTGAGGTATTTTGCATAGTTGAAAATAAAATTCATTGAGGCCGATTGGCTAAAAACTACAGTTTAGTAAACTCGTCTAAAGTATTCCTTCATGTTATTATATACTGTATAGCAGAGCCGTGGGAAGATAATTTTCCTAAGGAAAGGGGGGTTGGATATTTAATCCTCCCCTGAATAATGAATAAATTTTAAAATATTTTTTATTTAATAAATATAAACAATAATTGAAATTTATTTTAATTTTACGTTTTCTTATTTTAGTAGCCTAAGCTCAAGCCTAGAGCACATCTGGTGTCGACTGTACCTCAGTAAAATACTTGTATTCTTTGGACAATTTTATTCAAAAGCTTTAAGTTGATTATCAGGGAAGTACCTATCTAAAATTTCAAGCTATTAGCCTTTTCCATTCTATAAATATTATGTTCATATTGATAGACAGAAAATTTTTTTGAAATCAGGGAACTCCCGCCATCAAATTTCCACCAAAATCTCGAATTTTAAACATGATCCTAATTCTTCCTCTCTATATAGTGTAAGAGAAAGTAAATAAGGGAAGTCAAGTGCCCATATCCCAATTATTTTTTTACTTTTTAATAAATATTTTTTTATATCCGGCCATCGATGTTTTATAACCTCAGCTATTTGAACGTCCTTTTAACAGCACTTTCTTTTGGTTCATTGGTTTTTTTCAACTAAAAGAAAATATAAAATTTTTTTTCTAATAAATTATAAATTATATACGAATATTCAATGTCGATAAAACGCTTGAGTAAATTGAAAATATAGAAAAAATTTTCTTTTTTTTTTCTTTTCATTTAAATTATCTCGAGTGGCTTCGTCATATGTGTAGATTTTAGCGTGAAATCGTTAAACAGGCTTTCCCTCTATGAATATATTATTTAATGACGTCAACAACAAAAAAATATGCTTCAATAATATTAAATAAAAAAAAAATTTAATAAAAAAAAGAGTTGGGGGCGTAAAGAAGGGAGGAGGGTTCTTTAATAAATAATTTGAACATTCATCACTTGGCAACTAATCAAAAGCACATCTCGTCATCTTTAATGGAAAAGTCAAATTTCCAGGCAAAGGGTATTTATTAATTTATTATTCATCATCGATGGAGAAGAGGTGCTAATTAAAATACAGTGAAACACCTCAGGACGAATTACTTTGAAATTGAAAAAGATGGAAAACAAATGGATTCTTCCTTCAAATTGATTTCATCTGGCAATCAACAATTTCCTAAAATGTATTTTCTCTAATAGAATACATCTCCATTATAATGGATGTTATTGATTAGCGTTTTACGAAAATAAAATCTCAAGATGTCATAATACGAGGGCAGATCAATAAGTCCGTGACTTTTTGAATTAACCGCCTCTTAACTGAAATGGCAACACTGTCAGCAGGCAACTATCAGCTGACTCCTGTCCAAATTTGAACCAGCTGAGTCTTTTAGTTTTTGTTTGACATCTATTAATAGCAGACTACCTCGTGATTTGAGAAGAAAATGGAAAAAGTGAATTTCGTGTGCTCCATGGCAAAAATCCATGAATTGGGATACGAATTGCTCCCTCATCCGCCCTATTCTCCGGATTTAGCCTCGAGTGACTATTTCTTGTTTGCAAACCTGAAAAAATGGCTCCGCAGAAAGAGATTTGACTTCAACGATGATATCATCTCAATTTTGATGTCCTCGACAAATCTTATTTTTGGAAGGGATAAAAAAAATTGGGGAAATGTTGGACAAAGTGTATAGAGCTGAAAGGAGACTACTTTGAAAAATAAAATAATTTTATATCCAAAAACCTGTGTTTCATTCAAAAAGTCACGGACTTATTGACCTGCCCTCGTACATTCGATTTAGATTCATAGAACTCAAATAACGAGCCCGAGTAAACATGATTAAAAATGATCGAGGGATAATTGTAGTATTAAATATTAGAACGGTAATTTAAATACAGTATTTAATATTTTAAGAAATGTAGGAATTTGGAACCAAATATAGCAATTAATTTGGGGCGGAGGGAGTATAATCTAAGATGAGACCCTTCCTTGGCTTTTAGAAAACCTAAGAACGTAAATCAGAGAGGAGGTGGCCGGCTGTGGGGAGTTCTTGTAGACAATAAGGGGTCAGGAGACACGATCAAAGACTTTGAGCTGGTATAGTCTTAGTCCAAACTGATAAAAAAAAAGACAATGATAGATATAACCTAAAGAAAGTAGATAAAAGGATTTAAACAAGACTAAAGTATGTGAATGACATAGGGGGAAGCACATGTAGATTTGCCGAAAAGAAGGGACATTATGAAGGACCTAACGAAAAAATAAAAGGAAATTGCTTTGTGTGGGGGGAGGAAAGACAGATAAATACTAGTATCTGATGAAGAGAGGTAGGGAAGAGAAACAATCAAATGACCAAATAGATTTATTAAAATTTGTTGTTCGAAATGAATGAAACAATGAAAACCCGGACGCGGAAGAAGACTGATTTCCAAGAGAAACAAAAATGGTATGAAAAATTAATATTTCATGATTAAATATTCTGTGACGAGCAATTTCCTATTATTTCTATTAATATTATTTAAAAACCATGTCCTGAAGATGACGGCATTATGAAAGGATTAAGGCAATTTAATTTAAATAGAAAATCGCCCTTGGGCTTGCTGTAGTTGGGAGCGTGCTGACCATCTATACCAAGGGTCGCATTTTATTTGGATACAAAATATTTATATTTTGTTACCATGGCAACCATTTCTCTCTTTCCTATTAAGTACAAGAGTTGGCTTAAATAAGAATGCCTGGACCCCATATATGTATATTTATTAATAACGGATATCGTAAAAGTCTTATATGGCCTCAGTTGCCGAAAAGACTGTATGAATGTGTGTGTGAGTGTGAGTGTGAATGAGAAAAAGTGTGAATGTTTTTAAAAAAAAAAAAAAAAAAAAAAAAAAAGTACAAGAGTAAAGTGGTCTTCACAAGATTTTAATGGCAAAATGAGAATATACATTTTAAAGAGAAATCTAGAATGTTGAGGGTAAAATGAGAATATAGAAGTATACATTTTAAAGAACACACAAAAAAATATTTGATTTATGAATTTTAATCAAAATCGTGGCTCAGGGAGAAGACATTAGCTTCTCAAGGCTGGGGTCCCGATGGCGACCACGAGCTGCCCAAAATAGAACAGTCAGTCCTTCAGTTCTTTAAATGTCTGTCTTTTCCTTCCTCTTTTCAACAGGCGTCAGACCGTGAGACGGGCCGGCCTGTCCTATTGCTTCCGGTCGTAAAAACTAATGTTAGGGTTGGAGGGAAAGAGTGAGGTCCGCCGACCCCTCATCGCGAGACAAGGCGAGGATAGAAGAAGAAGAAGAATAAAAATAGTTAAAGCAAATGTTGAACAAAACAGAAAAAGTACATCAGTAAAGTACAAGTACCCTTTAGCCGATTTTATTCAAAAACCTCGTGTTACGCACCAGGGGGTGACTAATTTAAATATCAAATTTCAACCTCCTAGCTCTTTTCGTTCTTGAATTATTTTGTTCAAATAGAGACAAGCATTTAGACTCAAGAGACTTCAAAACGTGTATTTCCATCAAAATCTCGACATGAATCCAATATTTTTTCTCTATATATATAACATTATATAAATCGGTAAGATAAAGTACAAATTTTAAAAATAATTTTTATTTTAACTTCCCCATGTTGCCGAGTGCAGCTTGTTGCATATTTATATTTTGTAATAAACCTTAAAAATAATTAAATTGAGTTTTTTTAATTAAAATTTAAACAAAACCACAAACAAAAATATAAACAAAACCTATATTATCAATTTAAATAGAGTTGTGAGCGCGGTTGAAAAATTATTTCCCACTCCTTCAATTTACGCAATTTTTTTCTCCTGATCAGCTTTTATTATTTTAACTAAAAATCTCATTATGTTTAATTCTATAGAGCCAAAAATCTCTTTAGGATTTAATTTAAGTTTTTATATAAAAGAGAAGAATCTTGCTTGCTCTCATTGCTCTCTTTTGCCGCTGCCTACTCCTTTGGGAAAACATTCTAATTGAAATTAGGCATCTTGAAAAGATAGGACAGATTCGTTATTTTTTTTTCCACACCAAAGTTATTATCATTTTTAATTAATATGAAAATGAATTTGTTCGAGAAAATTGAAAAAGTAATCAAGCGATAAAAAAAGGGACTTTATAATCCGATACAAAGTTTAAATAATAATAAATAAGTTAATCCACCCGGTCAGGAATCAATGTTTCGCTTCCAGAAAAATTCAGAATACCTTAAAATCATATTTTCTAAACAATTCTGCATTACATTTGGTGTTATGGTCGCACAGAACATAAATTTCTTTTACATGCAGTAATTGAAAGTTATGTTCGGTGCTTGTCACACCAGTTTTTTTGTGTAGACATATATTTAGTTTTGGCAGATTCAAGCTCTAAAATTTACAACAAGAACTGTTATAATGGCATTTATTTTTCCTATCTTTTTCCTATGAAGTACAAGAGTAAAGTGCCCTTCAGAAGATTTCAAGTGAAAAATGAGAATATACATTTTAAAGAGCTCATAAAAAAATAATTGATTTATGAATTTTAATCAAAATCGTTGAGCGAATTTTGAAAAAAACAAAAAAACTGAAAAAGTACATTAGAAAAGTACTAGTTCCTTTTGGTCGATTTTGTTTAAAAGCTTCGTGACATGTTCCCCGGGGGTACCTAACTTAAATATAAAATTTCAACTTCTTAGCTTATTTCCTTTATACTTTATTTTGATCACAGAGAGACCATTTTTTATGGACTCAAAACGTGTATTTTTGTCAAAATTTTGACATTAAATTTTTGGCATCAATTTAATTCCTTTCTTTATACTGACATATATAGGTAAGAGAATATATTTTTTTTAATTTATTGAATTCATGTCATAAATTCTATGTCGAAATTTTAAGAGAAATAACATGTTTTGAGGTTTTATGTAAGAGAAAGTAGTGAGGGCGATTAACCGAGGGAATTTAAGCTTATAATTCTGACTTGAGTTCAAATCCAGCTCATGGCAAAAAATTATTCAACTCTTGTATGAGTCATTCTGAGGAAGGAAACGGGAACCCACCTCATGTTCCTTCCCTTGAAAGTTACTCCTGTGCCTGACACTAATGACTGAAGAGAGAGAGAGAAGAGAAAGTAAACATTATTTATTATTGTTAAGAAAAAATTGATTATTTAAAAAAATGGAGTAATGATTGGTATTTTTTTTTTTTGTCGATGATATATATGTTTAAAAAAAAATCACACAAACATTCCAGCGGCATATTAAATAAATGTCAGATCGTTAATATTTGACGCACGAGACGCAATGTTACGTTAATTACACATGGGACACATAGAGGCCCGACTTGTGTGTTGGTTTGTTGTTGCATATTTTTGTTGTTGTTTTGAAGGGGGGAGGTTTGATTTGTGGCTCAATTTCGTTTGTTTATCCCGGGGTCATCCTGATTGGACGAGAGGTAGATTCTCTCCTCCAGGAGGTGGAAATGGGTGGGTTCGCTCTCGATTTGACACCCTTTGCAATAACAGGGCTGACACAGCCGTAATCTCGTTTGCACTATCCCAAGGGACCAACCGAACCCTGCCCTTGTCCAAAGTCTCTCTCGTTAACATGGATGACAAACCCAATGCATGCCGAGCTGAGCTCAAGTACTCGATCCAATTGAAACTTGTTCGCGTGGCAAACGTAAGCATTTTTTAAATAGATAACTCTTTTTTTTTTCTTTTTCTTTTGACACTTTTTTTTTCTACTAAACCCCAAATATTAGGTGACATTTTAACTTTTTTTTCTTCTGCTTTTGAAATTGCTGAATACTTGGTTTTTTTTTTTATATATATAATTTACCTTCTTATTCATGTCTTCTTCTTTGATCTATATAAAATTCTTTACAATATCGAAAACGAGCAAATATAAAAAAGTATTAAATTATTCAGCTTCACGATTCTAACTGCATTCACTTGATCGGAATATAAGAACCCCCGGTCGATAGACAACCAGGTTTACTTGGAAAATTGTAAATTACAAAAAATCTGGAAAAATTTAATTATTTTTCAAATAAATATTAATTAGGATTAGGTAGATGTAGGAAGCCAGCAAGTAATAAAAAACTTTATTTAATTATAGTCGACGTTTCGGAATCACATCGATCCCATCTTCAGGACTACGATAAACTGTTAATGTTATTTTCCTGAAGATGGGATCTATGTGATTTAGACGATAATTAAATAAAGTTTTTTTATCACTTGCTGGCTGTCTACATCTACCTAATCCTAATAATTACCACTCAGCCATCGAATTTCTTCTACTTCAATCCAAAGAGCCCCCCAATGTCGAAAAAAAAGTTTAAAAATACAAAGAACAAAGTAAAAATTAAATATTTTTTAAAAATGTTTTCGGCATCAGAGGCTATTTAAACTCCACTCCTTTTAGCTGTCTATGTCGCAAAAAACATTAAATTTAAAAAAATAAATTTTTTATAAATATTTTTTAAATTTAAAGTTTTTTCGGCATAGGAGGCAGCTAATAGGGATGGAGTTTAAATAGCCTCCGATGCCGAAAAAAAATTAAATTAAAAAAAAAATGTAATTCTTTTCTTTGAAGATTTCAATGGTAAAAATGAAAATATACATATTAAAAAGCATCTAGAAAATAATTGATTTTTGAATTTTAATCAAAATTGTTGGAGCAAATTTTGACAAAATTGAAAAAAAACTGAAAAACTACATCAGTAAAGTACTAGTACTTTTTGGCTGATTTTGATCGAAAGCTTTTTTCACGTCCTAGGGGGTGCCTAACTTGAATATAAAATTTCAGCATCCTAGCTCTTTTCGTTCTAGAGATATTTTGTTCACAGACACACAGACAGACAGACAGACCATGTCCTATATTAAAATTTATACGTTCTTTCCATTGAGAGAATGATTAGAATAATTTTTAGAAAAGTTTCAGATTTTCGAAAGTATTTGAATTCAAATCTTTCCTGTTTAATAATTAACTCTATCTTCATATTTCTCTCGGTCACATTTATATAGAGTCTATATATATAAGTATAAGAGAGATGAATTTATTTGAGATTTATGATACTAATACCGGGTGGGCCAATAGTGCGTGGACGGAAGATTGTGGGCTTATTAACGGACATTTTAAAAATTTGTTGATCGCACATAATATGGGGCCTTTAGGGCTACAAATTAAAAATATTTTTGTTCCAATTGCACCTCATATACAGGGTGGTCCATATCAAAGTTATGTTTTTTTAAATGGAACGCCCTGTATATTATTGCATATTTGGATTATACGGCCAATTTTAGTATGAGTTTATGTCATGCAATGTATTCCAAACCAAACTGTTTAGCCGCAAATCGGGCTTTAGTGAAAAAACTGCTGTCTGGAAAAAATTGAATATCTCGCGAACAATAATACTTAGGGGACTGTTCTTTTGAGAGGTTACTAACCATGAAATGTACTAATGTAGGCCAGACGGGTAACCCGGAATTATTCTTGTGTTGGGAGAAATGGCCATGCCAATTTGGAAAATTTCAATCATGGATAACTTCATTATTTCAAATGGAACATGATACTTTTTTTTATGCCATGGGACGTGAAATTTAATTATCTTTCAGATGATATAAGGTTGTCTATATCTATCTTTGGTAGTTTTCTTTTTATTCCAAAATATCTGATAACGAAAAAAAAAATATTTATTATAGACAAAATAATTGAAAAAAAAAATCCAAACGCAAAACAAAATTGTAATAAATGGAAAAAATATGCTAAATATTCGAAAATGTTTTTAAATTTTCTTTAAAATCATTTATTTGAACTTCTCGAAAAATAAATTAGGGTTATGTTCAGGTTAGGAGGTGCGCCATCTTGTTGACAAATCATAACCCGAATTTGAGCAAGCGGGACTTCTTTGAGGAGTTCAAATAAATGATTTTAAAGGAAATTAAAAGACATTTTCGAATATTTAGCATATTTTTCCATTTATTACAATTTTGTTTTGCGTTTGGATTTTTTTTTCAATTATTTTGTCTATAATAAATAATTTTTTTTTTTTCGTTATCAGATATTTTGGAATAAAAAGAAAACTACCAAAGATAGATATAGACAACCTTATATCATCTGAAAGATAATTAAATTTCACGTCCCATGGCATAAAAAAAGTATCATGTTCCATTTGAAATAATGAAGTTATCCATGATTGAAATTTTCCAAATTGGCATGGCCATATCTCCCAACACAAGAATAATTCCGGGTTACCCGTCTGGCCTACATTAGTACATTTCAATGTTAGTAAAATCACAAAAGAACAGTTCCCTAAGTTTTATGGTTCGCGAGATATTCAATTTTTTCCAGACAGCTGTTTTTTCACTAAAGCCCGATTTGCGGCTAAAAGGTTTGTTTTAGAATACTTTGCATGACATAAAGTCATACTAAAATTGGCAGTAGAATCCAAATATGCAATAATATACAGGGCGTTCCATTTAAAAAAACATAACTTTGATATGGACCACCCTGTATATGAGGTGCAATTGGAACAAAAATATTTTTAATTTGTAGCCCTAAAGGCCCCACATTATGTGCGATCAACAAATTTTTAAAATGTCCGTTAATAAGCCCACAATCTTCCGTCCACGCACTATTGGCCCACCCGGTATACAGTACGTATATAATAGTTTGAAACTTTAAACAATAACAAAATGTATTTTCCGATTAATTTTATTTATCTTTATATATATAATTCTTCTGTACGTGTGTATGTGACTGAACTCCTCCTAAACGACTGAACCAATTATGATGAAATTTTCTGTGTATGTTTGTGAGAGTCCCGGACAGGTTTTGTTTCACAAATAACAATAAGTTAATGAGTAATTAACCGTTAAAATAAGAAAAAAATAAAAATTAGGAGAAATAGTTGCCATGGTAACAAAAAATAAATATTTACCCATGTTTACGATTTTTTTTTATTTATTTACATTTTGAAATCTAAAATATCGGCGTAAATTTTTTGTCTGTGTACCGGGAGAGTCCCGGAAAGGATATCATTCACAAAAAATCTTAAGTTCATGAATAATTAACCGTTAAAATAATCTCTATATATAAAAATGAAAAGGGAAAATGTATGTACCGGTATGTATATAGGTAGGCGAGCAAGGGGGTCCAGGGGGCGCAGCCCCTGCTAGATGGAAGCCCCGCCGAAGGCGGGGCTTTGCGTCTAGTCTTTATATAAAGATTGAAGGGATTCAATTCATTTTGAGGTCAAATACAGTCTCTCAGTCTCTAAGCAAATAGAGAAGAAGAGAATTCTAATTTGAAATTCATTTGCTCTCTCACTCAAATAGAGATTGAAAAAGGAAGTGATATTCTCTATAGTAGTCTAATAAAACGAGAAAAAAACATCTTTAGTTTTTAATATGCGGGAACAGGACCGTGGTGTTCAAAATGGGACGAGGTTTGGACTTTTCTGGCTATAATCAAGTTTTAAAAATTGTGGCCTCTCCTACATCAAAGATTTCAAGCCTCCCTTCCCTTAACAAAATCCCGGGAGCCCACTGTCTTTAATGATCCCTAGAATCGTCAGAGTCAAATAATTTCTAAACAAGGAAAAAATTATTATTTACTGTATATTATATATATATATATATATATATATATATTTTAGGACTATAAAGAAATTCGTGTTGTGAATAACAAAATTAAAGGTTGCTACATGTGATAATTTCATTGTTTTTTTTTTTTAGTAATCAAAGAAGAGAAACATTTTTTATTGGAATTTAAAGCCTAGAATCATAAAAGTTTAACTTTATTTAAACAACGAAATAATCACATGTAAAAATGGAAAGATAGTTGACGGTATATGAAAATAAACACTCTTGAAAAAAATATTCAAGTAAATAAATATTTCTATAACTTTAGTAGATGGATAGATGGTTTAATAAATGAAAGAAAAATAAAAAAAAAAAGTAATAAATTATTTTTTTTTTTTTAACATTCACACTTAAGTAATAAACTATAATAGTTTTCATTCAATAAATGGAATGAACAAGTGATTGGAAGTTCTTATTTATTTGAAGACTTCAGCAATATTAATAGAAGATCCACTAATTAAATTTGACAAATTATAAAAACCAATCATAATGATATAGCAGGCCATGTACCAAGCAAAATAAAGATGAAACAATTTCCTATGAGATCCAATATACATTTTATCTTAATTATTTACTAACTGGAGTAGACACCTAAACAAAAATTGAAAGAAAACCCTCGATTTTATGATGAATCAAATTCACTTAGATTTTAGCAGCTGATTTCAAGAATATGAAAAAAAAGGCACAAAACACTTGCAAATTTGTTTAAATAAACCGAGTGTAGGCACTTATGCATTATTATTTAATCGATAATATGTAAAAGATTATGGTTTTGATAATCAAATCATTTTTAGAATAAATAAAAAAAAAAAAATATTTTTAAAATCTTTTTAACCTCATTTGTCAATTTTTCATCACATGTCAACATTAAAATTTGATTATTATATATATTATAAACGTAAATTCAAGTGAAAATAATTAAATATTTTTCAAGGAATTAAATAAATTCTACCTTTAAAAGTTGAAGTTGCAGCCTGACAGGCCCAGACCCGGTCTTCATTTGAATTTCAGGAAAATCACTTTGAATTCACAACACAGATAAAAATAAAACTATAACAAATTATTATATAACTAAATGAATAACACAAATAAATAAATACTATTTAAATAATAACGAAAAGTTAAAAATAACACGGAACCGACTGACAGATAAAATAACCGGGATGCTACGGGCGCGAGTTGCTCGAGTCTCTCGCTGTCTAGTCAAGCGCTGGCATCGCCACACACACACATAGGCACAATCTCTCACACACACACCCGCGCATGTGTGCATTCAGCATGGTTAAAAAAGTAATTAGCCTAATCGTGATAACTAAAGGAGTATTTAGAAGAAAATTTTTAATAAAAATAATATTTATTTTATAATAAGTAAGAAAGAAATGCAGAAAAAAAAATTAAATAAAGTCCATATGGAGAAAAAAATTTTATTTTGATCTCCCAAAAAAAAACTGCCAGATTTTTTGTGTGTTGACATATATTTAGTTTCCACCGATATATTATAATTCAAAATGTAAAATGAATAAACGCCCTCGGGTGTAGTTAGCGGTAGCGTGATAACCTTCTATTGCAGGCGCCAACTCCATGGGGCTCAAGGACCTCGAGCCCCCCAATCTTTTGGGAAGAGGGGTCCAGCCCACCAGAAAAAATCTTTAAAAGGTCAATCAGGGCAAAATCTTAAAACACTTAACCCGTACCCCCTGCGTCAATCATATTTAGCCCCCTAATAATTTTTAAAAGTCGGCGCCCAAGCCTTCTATCCCAAGGGTCGCGGGTTCGGAACCCAAGCAGTCTTTTATTTAAGGCATTTGGATACCAATAGATATATATATAAATAAATAGCATCCGAGTATCGTAAAGTCTTATATGAGCTAAGTTGCCTAAAAGACTGTGTGTATGTGAGTTAGTGTGGGAAAAAAGTGTGTTAAAAAAATATTACCCACCCAGCACAAAATATTGCAGCAATGTTGCAGAAATATTGTAATCAATATTGCAAATCTTGCAGCAATATTGTTGCAATATTCCTATGACCGCCTTTTTACAACATTGCAGCAATATTACTGCAATGTGGCTGTTTGAGCTGCAATATTGCATCGATGTTGCTGCAATATTGTCAATATTGAGCAAGATTCTCAATATTTCTGCAACATTGATGCAATATTTTGTGCTGTGTGGGTATTTTGCGGAATTCAATTTTTGGAGTCAAAATGTGTATTTCCAAGCGAATTGATGAAAGCCCCCTGAGTTCCTTGGAGAGAATGAATCTATCAAAACCGTACGTTCATTTTTTTATGTTGCGTGTCAGAGCCTAATTACCTACCCCTGGATAAAAATTCGCGAAGCTCCCGGGTTTAATTAACCAAGTCACCGTCGCTCGCCCTCAGTATCATCTAGTTTAATTAAAATCGATAATTCACTTATAATAAAAAGACATTTGTTTTATCGTGATGAAATGCTTTTAACAAATATGAACAAAATAGAAAAGTTTTGATATTAAAAAAAAGCAGCCACCTGCAAAAGATAGAATATAAAAACATTTTTTTTTTTTTTGTCTTTTAATGAGAAAGAGGGAATCTGCAAAAGTAGACTTCTAACTAAAATGCTAATTGAAAGTTAATAGCAGAAATGTTATGAGAATAAGAGGGGGAATAGATTAATAAATAAAATCAAGATGCGTTACTAAACAATTTATTTTATAATTATTTTATTATTATAATCTCTACGAGATGATAATGGAAGATTAAAAATTGTTTTTTTTTTTTTTAATTTAAAGAAATATCTGACAAGCCCTTTTAACAATCATTATACTATACTGTATAATATAAAGCGCTAGCGGCCAGCGGCCGACTTCCAGTCCCTGTGTGTATGTGCCTATCAGGGCGCTGATTGGCCAGAAAAAAAGGATACGGAGTTAGAGAGGGAAATTTAAATCTAATTCAAATCATAATAATGAGAGAATAGGTATATCCAGAGGGGGAGTGAGGGGAGGGGGGAATTTGAGAAAATAGGTCTATCGGAATTTATCAAAACCTACTCACGAGCTCTTTGTCATTAAAAAAAAAAAAAACTTTAGCGCTATAATAATCGTTTTTTCCTCTTCAAAAGGTGTTTCATTATCAAGAGTGCTCTATTGCACTAATTAATACGGCAATTAGTGTGAAAATTATAAAACACCTTAGAAAATTAAAGACCTTATTTTACCTTCTAGAAGGAATTTTAGATGATAATTTTATTTTCATGGAAAGCAATTTTATAATTATTTAGTAGCTGGAGGAATCAAATCCCCATGATTAAAAAAATTAAGTTGGACTTACACAACTTTTCTTACAAGTCAACTCCAACTGACAACCACAAGTAACTACAAGAGAAAACTTTTAAATATGATCTAATGACTAGTAAAAATGAACGAGTCAGTTAACATGGAGACAAATGAACGAGTCATTTAATATGGAGTTGAATAAAAGAATTTACGTATGCGAAGTTACACTCGTTATCTCATAAATATTATTTATTAATTTACTTCAACCGGAAATCGAACTTCAAGTCAATAGATTTCTACTCCAACACTCTAGAACAGTGCTTCTTAGTCTATTAATCTCCTATCTTGGCCTGATCCCTATGTGGGGTCGGCAAAATCAATTTATAAAAAAATGAGACCGAGAGAAAAGCAAGCCGTCTCACGGCCAAACGAAAAAGGGGAAAAAGGCTGACATAAAGGAAAGGAAGAAATGCCAGCCTTAGCTCGGGTAACTCGTGGTCGCCATCCACGTACTCACTAGAACTGAGTCCTTGAGTGAAGATTTTATCTTTTATAAATATAAATATTGTCCTCATGGCAATGACTTAATGACTAGACAATGTTATCAAAGTAATAATTCAATTAGTAAAAATGAACGAGTAATTTAAAATGGAGATAAATGAACGAGTCAAATGAATTATTCCTTTTTTTTTCAGCGAAGGCCATTTAGACCCCGTCTCTATTTCACCTGGAATGGTAGCCAATCCAGTTGAAATAAATTGTCGCATGAGACGGGATGCGAACCCGCGACCCTTAGTATACAATGTCAACACGCTACCCACTACACCATGGCCCGAGGGCCCGAATTAGTAATTTAAAATGAAGCCAATTAAAAGAATTTTTATGCACGCTTAATCTCATATAATTATTAATTTATATTAATGGTTCAACAGAGTATGGAAGTCAATGAATTTCTAGTGACTTAATGGCTAGGTAATAAAGCAAAATATTATTTTGTTCTCAGGGCTGATGATGTTAAACTAAAATTACCGAAATTGTAATAAATCAGTCGTCAATAAAATTTCCGAAAATCATTTTTACTAATTATTAAATATCTTGATCGTCCACCTTCAAAAACTGGAGTAAACCTTCGAAATCCATCAACTCTAATAAATATATATTTATTTGTTTATCTCCCCCTAAGAACGAATTCAGTTATTCCTTTCATCCCTTAAGTTTCTTTCGCCTTCGCGGGAAGAACGCAGCTTCACTGGCCCACCACTTTAAGAAGCCCTGCTCTATACCGAAACCTCCCAATATATTGATTCGCCATTTTTTTAAAATGTATTTCTGAATTGAATTATATATAGGTTAGATTATTTATTGTATTCCTTAATAGAGTTTATTCAAAAGAGAATATTCAGTTATATTAAATTTTCCTGTCGAAAGAAGTTATACAAATGTTGTCAACTTATAAAAAAAAGGAAGAAAAAAAAAATTGAACAGGCAAAGGAAAAAAACACGTTGGTCCCTGAGAACCGAGAAGAGAGAAAGAAAGAAAATATCGCTGGCTATTTTTAGGTCTTTGTATGTCGACAGAGAGCTCTGCGAAAAAAATGGAAATGAAATGGGAGATCCTGAAACATTTGCAATTGAAGGGAAAAGAGTCGACTTAGGGTTCATGTGTGCGTCTCTTGCGTCTCTCCAGAGACTCTCGGAATTAAAAATTTAAGGTAAATGAGGAAGAAATAAAGACAACGGGGCTGCTAAAAAAATTAATTCAAAATCACTGGATAGAGATATCATTTTCAAGCAAATTAGCAGAAAAAATAGAAAATAATTCTTTTCTATTTTTTTGCGACTCCTTCCTTTTACTATTATAAGCATCTTAGAGCCATCTACAATCAACGATTCAGATAAATATTGTTTAATAAGTAATTCTAACCAGTGAATACAATCAACCCTATGATGAAAAAAACAATAAATATAAAAACATTTAATTTTGTCATTTTGTCAGACTGTTTCCGGAGTTATTTCCATGGAAGATATGAAAACGTAGATCTAAGTATCATTCGAAACACCTTGACGGAACACCACCAAATCTTTTTTTTTTTGGGGAATCATTTTGAAAACAACACGGCCCCTTTAAGAATTTAAAAACCTGTCGGGACCAAAAAAAACAATAAGGAAAAATAAAAACCGGGAACCCGTGATCCGGAGTAATTAGACAACCACCTAATATAAAATTAATGTAATGAGATAGGTTTGTTTAATATTTTATACCCAATTATCAGTTGCAACTCAACGAATTGTTATGAAATAAAGTACAACGTCTTAAGGGGAAACGGGAGCGATGGTGTTACGCATGTTTTTCCCGATAAGATGGCGTTGTGTGTCATAAAAAGTATGCCCAAAAATCAAGTAATTCAAAAATTTGCCAAGAGATGTCAGAATGGTAGCTAATAATATTTAATGCATTTGGTTGATTTTCATTGATCTTTTAACAATAAATACTTTATAAATGTTATTTATACCGAAATTTTAATAGCTTAACCTCTTCTCAGACTATAAAGTTTCATCCATATCAGATGAGTGTTTCCAGAAATATTTTAAAAATTTTCATGATTATAATATTTTTCCAAAGATTTTAGATATTAATATCAATAATTGAAATATTTTATTTTCCCTTGTTTATATCTGATAATTGTAATTTAGAAATGTTCTATGATTTATCAACCAAGTAGATATGTTTCAAAATTAAAATTTTCAAACGGAATATTTAACAACATTCGATCTCTAATAACTCCATTCCATATAAGTAAAAAAAAAAAAAAAAAAAAAAATGAAACGACGAATATGAATTGAAGTTTGATTTAAACAAAAAAAAAAAAAAAAAAATTGTTTGTTTAGCACATTTGGAGATTAAAATAAAAAGTTTAATGAATTCTCTAGCAAAGAATAACGATAGAGTAACAAATAGCCTATTTTCCATGCTGATAAGTACTATAGCTCGACAAAAGATATGATTACGAAAAGTTTCATTCAGAGAGATAACTCGTATAAGTTACTCCCAGCTAAACATTTTTAAAAAATCTGGGGTGCTTGTCTGTCCAGATTTTTTTGTGTGGATATATATTTAGTTGCCCTAAGTTTCCAAAATTGATGACGCAATTCATAGATGGCGCTGAGCTACATATGCTTCCACATCAGTAAAGTGTGAACTTCAAACAAATTTCACGAAAATTTTTACTGAAATACTTTTTAAAAAGAATTTAAAAATAGACGATTTCTTGAATTTTAATCAAAATCGTTGAAGCGAATTTTGAGAAAATCGAAAAAAAAAAACTGAAAAAGTACATCAGTAAAGTACTAAAGAAATTTTTTACTGATTTTGTTCAAAGCTTATTTTTACCCCTTGAGCGGAGGTGTGTCTGACTCAAATATAAAATTTCAACCCCGCTGAGATATTTTGTTCACAAACAGACAGACCAATTGCAGGGACGCACTTTTGAGTCAGGGGATCTCAAACCGTGTGTTCATCAAAATCTCGGACATCGAATTTT